>JTDE01000519.1:126697-139569 GCA_014338405.1 Paragonimus skrjabini miyazakii | reverse complement strand
TAAAAAGGTGTTCATTAACTTCTCAATCTATGGCTGGATTTCATCATTAATTGAGTAGTGCCAAAAATCAGATCTCAGAGATGTCACATTTGATCTTCGAGAGGTTAGTTCGAAGATAGGGCTTCTTCAACGGTAGTAACTCAGTTTGTGTGCGAAAATCTTTCTTTTTCTCTGTGGTTCAAGAAGCGTAACTACTGTTCAAATGAGTGATTTGTGACTGGTTCACAAATTTTATCATGAGACTTCTATCGAACCAAGATCCATCAACGAAACAATATACAATAAAAATGCACCTGTTGCTAGAAATACAAGTGGGTTTGTTCTGAGAGATCTCTGTCTCAAATTCAACTGTGGTTAAAACGAGCCCATCTAACCCGACCAGTGGCCCGTTGGTTGATAGGAATATGAATTTATGTATAACCATTTGACTCTTTGACATGTTCCATTAACTGAATGTGCATATTGTCCCGTCCTTCTCTAGTGTCATGGCCATCGAATGTGCTCAGTTAGATTCATTTCTGATACCCTTTCACCAGTGACAACAGTTACCGAATATATCTTGACCACAGAGATTCAGCGCTTCCGTCTGATAGAAGACAGCTTTGGTCTTTACTTGAGTAGTATACTGTGGACACAAGTGATTTTCGACCATCAGCGTCTTTTATGAGATCGGTTTGCGTATCTTTATTTTATGATGTGTCTGCAGTCAATATGTGGAAAATGTGGAAAACTCAATCTCCAGAGCTTCATCTGCTTTCTGGTATGCCAAAACACCATCTACCGAAGAGGCCACGTACACAGCAGTAGCAGTAGCCGTTGTTGATTCGTTACGTAGATCCACCAAGGACAGACATGTTGGTAAATCCCATAAATTACTGTTACAGAAACATTAAGGAATAATTGCCACTAGAGAAACGAAGTCCACTTCTTCATCGGTATTTATACAACTATTATATGTTTAAGTGACCACCAAGTGTTGCGGAAAACAGTTTGTTGCATTTTATTGAGATAAATGGATTACATTGGGTAGATGTATTCTGTCAACTGCGGAGGTGGGGTATCTTGATTTCATTGTTGTACCAGACGAAAACATTGCAGGAAATAACCCTCTCAGCCGCAACGTTTGAAAGCAACGTTATAGGCGGACATGTCTGATTGTCTGCCTCTTGTACGATATTGTCACAGGGATAAGGTACACTGATAAATATACTGATAGTGTGTGGGTGGATATTTGTATCTTAATGAGGTCCAGGCTGCCGGCTCTTCACTGAACATTTGCTACCGTTCAAATGCTGCCAACTTAGTCTTGACCGAAGAATCACCTCGGTAGCAGGATTGATTCACTGTCTCCGTCAAGTAGTGTCTTTCGGACGCAATCATCTGCTGTTTTTGTCATAAAGCCCTGGTCACCACAACTCCTTAAAGCTTAGTCCTTGAGGTAAAGGGATGACCACATTGTCAAAATGCTTGCTTACCTCCAGTTAAAAATTTCATCATCATTTCCAGAGTGTTTAGTTTCAACTGCCACAAGTTGAATTGTTCTGTGAATATATTCATTCCTTAACCCCGTGATCAAGTCAGTAGATTTAAAACGCTAGACTATGAAGTTTCTGTTCACAAATCATTGTAGTGATGTTGTTGTTGATTACCGCAAAAAATGACAAGGTAATTTTCCCTTTTGATTCCCATTATAAACAATAACAGCTGACGAGTAACTCAAGGGTTACAAAAAGTTTGCTGAGCTTAGTTGCCTTCTGTTAGTTGTACGGTAACGCCACACCAATATGATTCTTGAACCCACAGATTTAAGACTATTGGGCTGGGTTTGCCTGGCGTGATGCCAGTGATGCGTTAGCGTAACTACATAAACAACATCATTTCAATTGGCTAATGTTGACGGCAGTGGGAGCGGTTTATTCAAAAAGTACAAAACGATGGTCTGACATTTAAAAGCTGTCCAGTCATTCATAAGGTTACTGTCTTTCGGTAATGAGACGACTGACCACTTCTAGACATTGCTTTGGGGTACACAGTTAGGGTAGGGAGTCGGGCTTGATGACACCTGCATAACTGGTGCTACTTTCAATTTCACATAGGCAGAAAAATTATTTTCGTGATTTACTGACAAGATATTTGCAATGTCCAAAGATAGTAAGTGAATACCGATTTTGTGAACGAAAATACTTCGACTCAAATTATACCTTAGTTGGATTAAGATTGTTAGTTTAGTCGGGACACGAATGTATTGTTACTTTATGGCCGAGAGGCAATGTAAATTACTTACTTCGCCACTGGTAGCAATGAGTTGATCTGAACAATGGCTGACATGCCGAATAGAAAAAAATTCAGAGCATATAATTGGTTACCACGAGTATCATCGTTGCAACAGTTTCAGGGTGTTACCTAATGGATTCTTATCTCACCTTTTTTCCGCTTTTTGGTATGTCGTGATTTTTTTTATCTACGAGGATTATAGTAACGCTTACATCCGACAACAAAATTTCAAGTCCACACACTTTATGATTTTTTTCAGACCCGGTGAACCCAAATTACGAATCCGTATGCTAGTAATTAATGTATACTACAGTGTTACAAGAGTAACTGCAATGTATATTTGAAAAGTTATCGAGGAATAACGGAAAACCAGCTTCATCGAAACCATAAGTTCACCTGTATGGAAGCACCAATAAAGTTAATCTCCGAAGCCAGCTAATGAGGAGTGTGTCTATATTTCTTTTGATAAGTTCTACATTCCGTCCGGGCTTGCTCTTTACCAGGGATTTGAGGACTGTTTGACTCAGGTTAGATTAACCTTCAACTTATCAGCGAAGCCACATAGCCTGGCGTGTTTGTATACTTGTTCGATAAATATGTAACAAAAGTTTTGAAATTGTGTTAACCAAAGTTACAGGCTGGCCAGTACAGCACATGTACTTCACGAAAAACTAGCAACATCTGAGTGGTGCAGGTCACATATACAGGACGTTGTTTAGCTGAAAAGCGCAGCTTACTAACACATTTGACACAAAAGATGTTAATAACAACCTGTCCAACATGTTGACATCATAACCGAGAGCTTTCAGCCATCTAACAACGACTGTAATTGTGAATAGGTTTCAACCCGTCACAGGTCGTATAACATTGGGTTTCTAACCACATCTCGTCAACTCCTTTTGAAGATCACGCCAGGGTTACTTCACTATAATAAGGCTCCACTCTACAAATGAATGCCAAGAATTTTCGCTAGGACGTCCACAAGAAGCGAGACGCCGATGACTCTTATTGACGCTGAATCTACAATTTTTAGATACTGTCCCTTCTTAGTTCAGTCGGTTGTATCATTCACACAACCACTAAGACCTTCAGTTATCATATTTATTCCAAGATAGAAAGAGTATAAACATTATCATGTAAAATGAAATTAGTGCACAATAGCCTTATCAAGGGCAGCTATCATGTGATCTATCGGCAAACAGCTGTTTTGCAAAATCTGTATATCAGTTGAGATGACCCTATACGTTCCACAAATAGGTTAATCTGTCCGGTTCAAGGGATATCGAACCACTCACCACGGCTCAGATTTTACTGGTCAGTGTGAACACAAACAAGTTAATTTTTCAAGTGACGCTTTTGTCCATCCTTCTCAATTTACATGATGGACCGTCATCCTTTATCACGGAAGACAATATTCCATACAGTTTAATTCGAACTTGTTCAGATTTCATACCGCTTACAACTTGAAGATAGCAAGTGTGCTCAGAAAGAATAATCTTATTTCGGATATCGTACACCATACTCTCTTTTCGGCGTTGGTTTAAGCGAACGAGTTGTTCAAACCATCGCGATGGCTACAGCTCCTGTCAATTTAATAAAACATGGCTTTCAGTTCCAAGGGTCAGTCAACAGAATAGTCGTTTTAATATATGTCTGTTTTTACGTAACCAGCAAACATTTACCTGGATTTCCATGTACCGGATATTCGGGTGTTACACTGACCTGTCACTTTATGTCCTTTCACATCAACATAACTTTTGTCAGAGTCGAAAAGGTATTACGTTACATTATTCGTCATAAGCCTGTTTTTAGTTCACCTTCCCTTAATCTTTCTCTTTAATGACGTGGGTGTTCATCTCAACAGATGCCGGTTCTTTCACTAAGTTTGTTGTGCAAACATTCCAATCTCTTGTTAGGTCTTCAAAGCATTCATTGCGCTGCAGTAAAAATTCCCAAAAACAGCCCAAGACTTCTGAGCGTTAAAAGCAATTCGGAATCAGTACTGCCAATCTGACCCATTTTGGTGGTTGAGTTTGTTTTTATGAGTGTTTACAAGCGTTTATTCGCTGCTACCCAATCTTCTCATTTCTCTACCTATTTTTGTATGTTCTCGTAAACATGCTCTTTCCATTCGTTTATTCTTCATAAACCTTAATCAGTAGGTTATTTTGTTAATAACGATGGGGATAGTTAATCAATTTCAGAAATTACAAAAATTGACATAAAATTTAAATTCATTAAGTCAACTGTATCTTTGCTTTGAATAGGTTGAGGCGTTATAATACAGGCAAAACACACCCAAACGAACCGCAGGTTTAATGTTCACATAAACATTTCATATTCACCCTCATAAGAAAAATAGTTTCGGATTTCATTCATGTTAGCGTTAATGACTGGTGCATATAATTTTATTAACTGAGAGACGAACTCCGACTAGCATGTGCATAAAATCAGAGCTAGGCTGGTGGCCTCACATAAACAATAACCGAATTATCAACTTTGACTTGTTAGCCATAATGGTTTATTACTGACACTAATCATTAATGCATATCGTCTTTCCGATGATTAGTTCGTCTGTGACTGTAGCATACGTACAGTGAGCGTGCAGAATACTGTCCACTGACTTCAAACATTACATCTGAAGTATCAGACTCCGTTTTCTGTGATTATGTGCGAAAATTGAACGACGGCTCGTCGAAAATCAGGCTGTTCAACTATTTTATGAAGATACATTATGATTTCCAACGTCTATCCTCTAATGAGTTCAGAAAAAACTAAAACGTCAAATCCTAACTTGTGACGACTAGGCAGCCTAGCCACTTTCGTAACTCTACTCGTCCGTAATCGGCGTTTCATGTCATTATGGATTTATTGATCAGTTAGTCGTGATGATTTTTCCTTATGTAAAATGTCGGACTATTCAACTTGATTTCGCGACCACTTTTCTCAATCTAGCGGTTTGCTATTAATTTGGGCCTGCACTCTTACACTAACCTGTGAGTCGAAAAAGTTCGTATTACTCAGACGCACGGTAAAAACGCGCGTCTCAGGATTTTGTCTCTGTGCGCTTTTGCTCACATGCAGTTGTTTCTCATTGCAACATATGGGCCTTGGTTAAGTGATTACGACCTATGATAACATGTTGCTACATGTGTGTACCGATAGAAATGGTCCGAGTAAATGATAGGACACAATTCCTACAAGTATCGTGTCCACAAACTGTCATCCATATGACAATATAGGTTGTAAATGTATGTGCTTCAGACAGCGGTTTAGAATCGAGGCTTTCATTTCATCGAACACACGTCGGACTTGTAGTTTGAGGTGATTAATTCGATCCTTGTGTCTGTCTGACTCTGGTTATGTTCTCGGTTCAGTTTGTTGCACGGCTGTTGCGTACACCTTGGTCTGAACGAATTTATCAATTTGAAACCAGTTTGCACTGCTGGGACGTATCGATGAACGCTTATTAATGCCAGTCGACGTTCACTGCTTTCACATCACGGCTATACTACATCATGTCAGAGTCCAAAAATGGCCTGACAAATATAAAGGCAGAGCATAAAGTGCCTCAGATTCCGCGGGAAAATTGTCAGGTTTTGATCAGTCTTCTAATAATCCGTAAATGTTTCGTCCATGAATGCAGGTTTTATTATCTATCGTTTGGTGAGAAAACTGTCGTAGTGACAAAATCCGTTAGGGAAATATCGTATTTTTACTTGATTCATTTACACTCACCGATTCATGCTGGTTCCCGATCCAGCATCGCTTTTCAAACACTGAAACGATTACAGAGACCTGTGTGAGCAGCCGGGTGTTATCGATCGTGGACCGTGGCGACCAAAGCATTGGGTAGATGAGGCCGAGCGATTTCACTGGAAATGCGCGTACACCTCTACCCCACACAAACAAGCCTATCTTGCTGTGGTTTGAGTGATGTGTTGTGCCCGTTCGCACACCCGACTCGGTTAGGGGGCGTGGTCGTTCGGTAATCCCTTTGGTCTGGACTCCGGATTTTGGTGCCGGCATAGAGTTCCGGGACATGTACAGATACATTCAGTTGTGGATGTATGCATCACGGAGATCCAAGGCCTATATCTCCACTGGCAAAATACCTCCTTCAGTCGGCACTAAGCAAAAATGTACATTGCCCAACTCACGCTAGCTTGAACGTTGCCTATCTGCAGTGCTGAGGAAATATTCTGTTGAAGATTTCGTTGCTATCAGCTAGGTGACCTTTGGTAAATACTGATCATTTATTCAATCTTCGTTTGTTAACCCACTATTGTATGTGAGCATTGATTCTCCCGACCTAACGCAATGTTATCGCGCTGTATACGTTGACCGACGATTAAAATATCCATGACAAACAATGAGAAACAACTGCATGTGAGCAAAAGCGCACAGAGACAAAATCCTGAGACGCGCGTTTTTACCGTGCGTCTGAGTAATACGAACTTTTTCGACTCACAGGTTAGTGTAAGAGTGCAGGCCCAAATTAATAGCAAACCGCTAGATTGAGAAAAGTGGTCGCGAAATCAAGTTGAATAGTCCGACATTTTACATAAGGAAAAATCATCACGACTAACTGATCAATAAATCCATAATGACATGAAACGCCGATTACGGACGAGTAGAGTTACGAAAGTGGCTAGGCTGCCTAGTCGTCACAAGTTAGGATTTGACGTTTTAGTTTTTTCTGAACTCATTAGAGGATAGACGTTGGAAATCATAATGTATCTTCATAAAATAGTTGAACAGCTTGATTTTCGATGAGCCGTCGTTCAATTTTCGTACATAATCACAGAAAACGGAGTCTGATACTTCAGATGTAATGTTTGAAGTCAGTGGACAGTATTCTGCATGCTCACTGTACGTATGCTACAGTCGCAGACGAACTAATCATCTGGAAGACGATATGAATTAATGATTAATGTCAATCAGGCAGGATTTCACATTCATTGTGTTTGTTTGATATCTGCCGGAACGTCCAGACTGCATACATTTATAACATCATCCAAATGGTAATTATTTAGCTTCACAACGTTTCTTCAGCATTCATGTTCACAGGATAACGTGTGGTGATGAGGTATCCTAGGCATAATTATTATATATAGTCAGATAACTCAATGTTGTCTCGGCCAAGCTCCTTTAAAATCACTTTTCGCAAAGCCATGTAACATCACCATCGCATGTGGTAACATATTCACTCGTCTTTTGACGATATGCACACCGCGAAATATAACATTACTTCACTAAATGAGAAGCAAATAATAAGTTGTTCTGAAATAAACGGAATGTTTACGATCCTGCAGCATAGTCTATGATTTTTATGTGATACTGATTTCAGAAACGTAAGATCACTTACAATGATAGAACCATCAGTTGTCTGGTATGACAACTTGACCTCCTCTACAAACATGAGTTTTTTTCCCGAAAGATCTTTATTTTCACATCCCAAAAGGGGTCAAATACTTTTGTAGTCAGTCGGATTTCATATAAGCGGATACCATCATGTTAGTGGCTGTATAGTAACCCCAGAACATTGAATATCATGACTGAATATCATTGAATATCAGACTGTACAGTTGATTCGTAATTTGTTATAGTTGGGCTTTTTGTCAGATAACATATCACAAGCTATTTACCAAGGAAGAGAATAACCGAAAATGGATAGGTTGTTACAGAAGAAGACCTTTACTTTCGTATGGACCATTCACAAAAATTTAGCACGTCTCATAGGATGTCGCAGATTGCGAGGGGAGCAAATGCGGATTTCTAATCTATTTGGTATATCATACTACTAGCTGAATACCAGTAGTTCGGTCATAAGCATTTTGGGTGAAAAACTAGTGATTAGTGCAGACTGACTTTTTCCCAAGAGCTACTCAGGAATCGAGATTATGCGGGCTTCCGTGTGATATTTATGGTGATCGTGGGCAGTGGTACAGCTCTATGTGTCTTAAAGGTTTATCTTTCGTTCCAAATGACTATACGTCCGTCAAAAGTTGGACCTACTTCCTTCTTCCCCATAAGCCTGTGTTCGTTTTTTTCAACAATCGGCCAAAAGTTGGATGAATTGTGGCTCGATGTAGAAGGTTGATTTATCTCTGTAACTGAAAAAAGTTATGGTATTAACCACGTGGTATTACTTGCAGATTGCCCGACCAAACCAAAGTGATCAGATCATGAAACGTGAGACCGTACACTGGTTTCCGTGTCACAGTACGAGACCAAAACAAAGGCGACAAAGTAATGACAACCGTGACTGGCTTAAAAGCATTTCATTAAGGCTGCAAGAATCTATTGATTAATTAGGTTCGGATCACCAGCGGTGAGTCGGATAATCTATCAACACAAACCAACCAACTGGAAGAGTGTTATTCAGCCGTCTGTACCCAGTTGTAACAATGATCTTATAGCACACACATTAACAAATGACGACAGATTCGGCTAATTAATCCACTGGATATGCATGAAATTCACAGGCTACAGGAAGTTACGAAAAATGGTGTACATCTGAATCCGTTTGGGACCGCATAATAATTACTTGCTCCAAGGCCGGTTTACAATAATATTAGCATGTCATAAGTTTATTTTAAAATAGCGCGTTCCCTTAAAATGATTGGTCGGTGAATTCTAGTTTTCTTACTGTCAAGATTATAACATCATTCAAAAACTGCGCCAATTTCCGTCCAGTTTGCAATGAAAGACCATAAGGGTGGATATTTTTATAATTTAAATGTGAATTTTTCTGCGTTTATTCTCACTATTGTATTTGATGTACGATGTTAGCGACCAGCAGTAAGCCATACAGATCGCCCATCGATTACATTAGTTAACTTTGATTGGACGGTCGAATCAATGGGGAAATCGGGAACAACGCATTGGCCGTCTTCTGTTATTTATGTAATTTATGATCGCTTGTATGCAGCTAATGCGCACGGGACCTTCATTTCTCCCTTAAATTACATATACGCAGCAGAAAAAAAATGCCAGACCAATAAGTACTAATATATACTACCGGAATACTATCCATTGAACGAGATGACGAAATTCATGTAAAACACCTTGTGACCATTTGGTTAGTTTTATCTGAAAGATTACAGAATCAACGGAATCATAGAAGTGTGCTTCCTATCAGTCGGAGTACCGTGAAGTAAGAAGTATATAAACCCGTTTGGCCTGTTCAGTCGCAGTTCGTATAATTTTATTTTTAGTATCTCACACTCATTTCTAAAACACCTGAGTAGTTGTGTGGAAAAACAGTGGACCCAACTTAATCTAACCCTAAAAATCAAACATTTTAACAATAAAATAACTTGTGGTGTTTACGGAGGAACGTGGGTACTGATTGTAGTCGGGCACGCTGCCATCACGTGCGTTATTAAACTAATCAACTCCTCCGGCTGTACATTAATTAACGTAATTGGTCTAGATGACAAAACTATTATTCTTAATCGTTTCCGAAGCTTCTTTGATGCCAGTAAAGCGAACTGATAACTCGTGCTTTTATAATGATATCAAGGTAATTTTGGTGTTTTCGGTGGTATTCAGATATGCTGACTAGACTTTCCGTGGAAAAGAAATCCGTCAGTAATTCTGTGTAAAAATAGTGCTTAATCTCGCGAGATGAAGCCCAGAGTTACTGTCCTGCAAGGTCCAATGACCCGGCCAGTGGTCCAAGGTAAAGCTAAATACTGGCATTCTTTATACAGCGTTAATTACAGAGGCAGACGTATTGAATGTTCCAACCGTAAGTAGTGGACAGTCCCACATGCTGACCATTTTTTCTATACCCGCTTTTGACAGTCTGTGTACATATTCCATGCTTTTCAAGTACTTTGATCCACGACTGGACAGACTTTTCGCCCGCCGAAATTTCCTTGCTAATCGGCTAGACCTTTACCTTTCAACAATTTACCACGGAATCTGTTGACTATTGGTTGCACTTGACTGTCAGATACTAAGATAATATGAAGAGATAGTTTATTGACTTGTGTAATATTGTGTTGATAATGCGGATGTTTCACACTGTTAATACGAAAAGGATGCCAGGATTCAGTGTCAGCTCGAGACACTGGACGCTTAATCATATTGAAATGAATGATCAAGTCGGGGACGCGATTATTCTAAAACTTAGCAAACTTTCTTGACAGAATTATGAGATACAGTCAAGGCCCAGAGCGAATGGATTACGGGCAACACGAGTGATCGAACGATTCACCACTCAGCGAAATCTGGACAGCTGGCGAGAAACGGCAAGCGAAAGTCCACGACAGAAAGCGTCAGCTAAACGCACGGAATCAAGCAGAAGGGCACACGACGTTTAAATTTAAACCCCCCTGTGTTATATACTAAAATTCCAGTTTGTAAACATGAGTGCAGACGTGGCCTGGGAACGTGCAAGTTGAACAGTAAAGCTCATGTCTCATTGAACGATTTTTCGCTACAGTAACATCAAAGCTTACCGGAGTTGCCGCGATATTTGGCCCCCACGATTGTCATGTCAAAAATAGAAGTCCAGACTAAATGCTCCAGCAATCGAGTGTGTTCTAAAATTTCAACACTTTCAGAAGTTTTCGACTGTATGTGCGGCTTATTTCAGGCTGGGCGGTTGGTGATCTCACTAAATCAAGATTAGTCATTAACTAAGTCCGTATGTACCGTGAAGCGTAAATCCCACTTACATAACTCATGTGACATTCTCCTAAATCGACACAGCTGGGGTAGAAATACAAAGACCATTTGTGAAAAATCTAAAAAATGAGAGTAGGATCAAAAAGATTTCAACCGCCACTCTGGCTAATTGGATTCAGAACCAGCCCGTGTCCACTATCGAACCACACTTACTGCTGACATAGCCTCAAAGCGCTAATGAGTTCAGTTTCCTGCACAACGAGTGATCTGCCTATCTTCTGTGACATGTTGAAGTAGATGCACACAGGACTCACAGACCCAGTCTGTCCGTTTGTGTTTCCCTAGTTCGTTGCCGTGGTAGTTGTACAGAAGTGTCTGTCTCCGTCTCATTGACTCGGGACAAACAATGAACAAGAATGATACATTCGATTGCACAACGCGTCCTCACATGACTTGGTCAGTAAGCCCGGAGTTCAAATCTCCATCTCGTCCAGGATATGCACATTGCTTCAGCCCAGTACAACTTTGTGCAAACAGATGGTTGAGAAGCCTAGATGAATACAAAAACTTCAGCCAGATGTAAATGGTGTTCAGTCTATATCAATCTGAATCGCAGACTAGAGTTGCGCTAAGGTTTTGGTTAGTCAGTAATGCTTATTCTTACACAGACCGGTAGTTGAAATATGATCTACGTGCTTATGAGGTGAGCATGTTGACGTTTAAATCATTAACCTCACGCTGACTATGATATAATTGCTGCACTCGAACGTTCAGCCATAAACTTTTGCAAATGATGTTTGAATTCCTTCAACATCCAGAAAATATATAGTAATTTCGAATTACTTGGTCAACACACCTTCTAAGTCCAATTTAAATCAGGTTTCATTTATGTTGCTGTATCTGAAACTTTACGAAATGTTTTGACTCATTCAGCGCTACACAATAAACGGAGTGCTGAAAGAAAGCTCTACAGTTAAACACTCGTATCCCGAATGGCTGACTGTATGCCGCAGGTAACTTAATGTTCACTGCTTAAGTTTTAATATGGGAATTTATGGCTTACCAATCATTCCGTTATCTCTAGACAATGACTTTTTCCCGACTGTTGGGCAGTTACATATTAGTATCAAACCTGATATGTGACTCTCAATTATATCGCTGAGTTGCAGAATATCCAAACGTGTTAATATTTTCTGGTGAACTGACTGTGGATACCACTGTGGACGATTGTACAAAACTCAACAGCGACGGCTGAATCGGTGGCAATGGTAACACAATCGCGAAAACCAACTCGTGTTATCTCCTATTGCTTATCTGAGTAAAGCTGTGCGCGCACTTTCAGAGACACGTTCAGCCAAGCTATATTTACTAATCCAATAGGCAATACTATGACAGTCAATTATCCTGTAGTTTTCTCATATGTTCAGGCCTTGTTCAGGAGATCCGATAATTACACAGAAGAAAGAAAGACCATATATGGATGTTGATGGAACCGTTCAATTCAAATGAAAGCTTAAAGTTAGAAAGACCACAATTTTTCACTGTATAAAACATTCCCAAAACAGCAGTTTTGTTTACTCTCATACGTACGAAATTAATACCTCCAAAAATGTTAACGTTGACAATTGAACTTTGATAAACTAGCCCACGGCGATTTAAAGTTGGTCATTAAACTCACAATTACCCCCAAACTTACATTAACAAATAGAACAGTGCACCAGTTGTACACCTTAGAAACATTCAGTAAGTATGCAATAAAATCACTGATCCTAACTCGAAAGTTCTGGGAACAAGACAACAAATTTATTGAAATTATAACAGCCTTATGTACAGTCATTTTTTATATGAAAATAGCGCAATCGAATTAACTCTGTGAGATAAACAGCACAATCTGCTGAAGGGTACTGGAAATTTTGGCGACGATGAGCAACTTCGGGAATCGTACATCAGCTCTGTAT
>JTDE01000519.1:75053-116720 GCA_014338405.1 Paragonimus skrjabini miyazakii | reverse complement strand
TTCCTATCCGAGCGAAGCCTTTGAAACAGTGAAACGCTTTAAAGAAACGTTTATCAGCAGTCAGGTGTTATTTATCGCAGGCTGTGATGGTCAAAACATTTAGACGATGGCCTCGACGGATAAGAGTTGGAATGCGCATACACCCTTGTGGCAGTTATTTTGGCTGAGGATACAGTGGTGAGCTAAGCCGACTCGATTACGGCACATGTTCACTGGAATCGATAGAGAAAATGGATTATGTCCTACCTGTTTCGTTCTATCTATCGATTCCGTGGTTTACAATCGAAGTAGGTCAAAGGTCGCTTGTTGGTCATCACAGAAGCTGTATGCTTTTACAGGTGAAATGCGAGTTATTCTACTTAACATTGTGGTGAATGGAAAGAGCAAACAATATAATCTCCTGTCCTGTCCTAGGTTCATTTAACAATGTCCATTTTCATTGATCATCGCCTGTTGGTGACTTTGAAGTAAGTAGTGATGTATCATGTGAGATACCTAGCCTGTGGAAGAGTTATGATGACTTAACGAAAGGAAAAGACATTCAGACCACAAAGTGAGAAAATTACATGTTTACCAATCAAGGTCATCGACATAAGAGACTGAACAAGATGTTGGTACGTTTGTTCTTCTATGTTTGGTACATTGTGGAATGTTACAATTACTAAAGCATGTTTGGTCTGGTTGCATAAAGGTGGTCATAAATTTTAACTTCCTTTGTCTTTTGCTGTATTCAGTGAACAACTATGATGAGGTTTGTACCATGGCTGCATACAAAGAATATGTCTGTCTTTCTTCTTTTCATAACTGTTATCTTTTGATGTTGCTTGACACGCTCTCATCTTCATCTTAACATGACTACTGTTTTGACCTCATTCCTGGCTGACTGGTTACCATTTTGCGAGGTCGGTTTTAGTTCCTTCACTTGAACGGTTTTTCTGTTGGCTAGTCAGAGCAACTAGTTAATTCACATTCAAGGTGGGGGATCATTTTTACTGAAATTCTCATCAGTATGACCGTATGGATTCCACTCATCTCGACTATCTTTTCTGACATTTCGTTGAACTTGGATGATAGTCTCATTAATCCGACCATCTGAATCAACATTATTGAGGCGGTCGATTACGCTTCATTGAGTGGTTTATTCTAACTCGCCGGGGGCTAATTAACATACGACATTGCTCACTGCACTTGCAATACATGACTTTTCTACTGGATAGGGAATTCGAATGAGTAACGTAACATTGACATTCAATTTGGTTCATATGTTCAGTTATGATTTTTTTCACCAATAACTTCATTCCTGCATGTTCTCATTCTGAATGTTATCGTACGGCTGGGTGAATTGCTTCCAATCTTATTTTCGCGATTCGTTCGGTCTCAACTCATTGCAGCAACCAATATTTCTGCAATATTCCGGAACACATTTGCCAAAAGTTGATGTCGCAATGGAGCTGTCCGACATCGATTGGTCGAGCATACAAATTAATAGTGCTGAGGTCGAGGGGCGGAAGGACCATGTTCAACCATGATATTATATTTCGATTTGCCTCAAATAGGGGACAATTCGTCTATATCTTGACTGATGATCTACGTGCCATTTCTATATTGCTGAAGAAAATGACATCCTCGACTTCCTCATCTGAATTGCTCTTGTGGAAGTGTGGAGGTTGCTGCTATGTGTGTAAACTTATCAACAAGAGAATTAGCTGACTACAGTACGCCGGCGCGTGACCTATAGACATTCTGCCAATATGTTACAAACGGGTCCAGCACTGTCAGCTCGGTTTCAAGTAAGGGAATGGCCTGAAGAACCGACTGCTTGTTGGCAGCAACAACACAGTATTGTGGGAGTTGTCGCTGAAGTAATAGCTGTCATTGGCAGATAACTCGGATATTTGCGGATAACGCAAGAATATGATGGTGACAAGTGTGGAGCAGCCCGCTGTTCTTTTGCAAAGGCCTTTCCGGAAATGATGAACTGTTACTAACTTATACTCTAGCCAAAATATTTGTTAACCGGTGTTATTTGTATGGCAAACTTCATGCCCAATTCACTCATCGGTTCTTGACTACTCTCTAGCGTACATATAGCAAAATAGTCATATTGAAACGTCTATAAAAGTGCCAACTGATAACAGACATGTTAGCTGCATCGCAGAATTCAGTCCAGTTTACCTATTACAGGTACTGTCAGAAAGTGAATCGATATTCTAGAATGAACGATTTTGTCAAATGACCGCAGGACTGGGTGTCCTGGCAACAGATGTGACAAAGGTAAGAAGGGTACGTTTTACACGTCAACTAATTCAGTTTCCTGCCATTCACTAGTTGACCTGATGAGCACAGACTCCGCGCAGCCCAGTATTAAGTCCTGCTTGACGTAGAAGCGCCTAAGAATCGGAACAACCTGCGGTCAACCATGGGATGTTTGCAGTTCTACTGTTGCTGTACCCGCAGTTTCACCACCAGCGTCCAACCGCTACTTATGGTCCGTACATCGGATTATCAGACAAGAACTGTGAATTAGGTGGATCTACAGTGTTTTACACAATATGCCGTCGATCATTCGTTGACGGTATACCTACCACTGAAGCGCGCGCTGTTAATCACAAATGTGTCAGAGATTAGAATCGGAGTTGTACTGGGGAAAGGTGATTTTCCCGTACTATGCACTTACAGAATGCTGAACGAGGCGAGGAACAGTTAGGTCCAGTTACTGAAAGAGATCGTTTTGGTGGTGTGGGCAATCCGAAGACTTCATGAATAATTACTCAAATTCCGGCTACAATTCTGTATTGACCGCCAGGTTCCACATTGCATTTTCAGTTAAAACAAATCGGTCTCCGACCGAACGGTCGATAGACTTCAGTGATAGTGTATTAAGCTCCCAGGTTATGGCTATGCTTCTGTTTATTAGGCAAGCAACCAAATGTTTCTGGCAGAATTTCTGTTGCGTCAGTCCAAACATGCGCTTCCCACATCTGTAAATTATTTTTCTCGAGCAGTCAAGTATCCCGGGTATAAATATACTACCGTATCAGATAGTATTATGGTACCACGTGCTTTCTGTCAAGTATGGAAAGGTCTACTGATCCATCCAGATGGTATACTGTGTCAAGGAGATTGCTTAGGTTAATAGGCTTCCCCGGAAATAATCCCCGCCAAAATTAAATGGGGTTAGAGAGGACGAAATCTTTTGCAATACAAAAAAGCTTGTGGCTAACGGTCAGTGCTATTGTATATTGCGATGGCTGTCTACACATGACGGAACCCAGATCGGAACGCCGGACTTCCTGTTCAGAGAGCTTAATGCCATGAGAGAAGATACACGCAAACTACTACGACACACACCTCAACAGGTATCTCCTCTTGGTGGTAACCGACTCTCAATTCAACTGATCCGCAGTGCTCCTGGCCAGCACTCCACTGATACTGTTTCCTGCCCAAGCCATGAGGAAGTATCGCGATCGCGACGGCACATCTAGGGTTAGATTACTGACAAAGGATAACGGGCTCATGCCGAAGAGACGAAACTTAATTCAACAGTGATGGATGTACATACCTGTATACATCACTGAGACCCCCATGTACTAATGGAGCGGCAGAAAACCTGACCGAATCCGGAACACTGACATCAGTTTCACCAACATGAGGATGCTGCCAGCTCAGGATACGCACATAAGCAACTTCCCCTTTCAGTGCTGTAATGCAACGTTCCTAAGCTAAGGGGAATCGGACTGTTCTTTTCAAGCTTAGACGTCCCCAACCCATTTTGCGATATATGAGCACCAACAACATGGTCCACTTCCGAGGAAATGACCTGCAGCAAAATCACAAGATCATTCAGTGTCAGCTTGGCATGTCGATGGTGAAGGTCAATGGACCTTATGATTCCAAAGTGTTAGACGTAATGGGAACTAAATACAGGTCAAAACGAATGTTTGATGCTCTATGTGATAAGCCTGGATGCTTCTCAAAACCGACAACTGATCGCAGTGTCCTCCAGTCAAGAATGGGGTTTATCCATAAGCAATCAGCAAGCTCTTGAGGAGGGAAGGCCTTACGGCAAAGTAAGGAGTTTTATTACCCAAGAACACAGATGTAGTGCGATGTATTAGTGTACTATTCAACGATATATTACTCAACATAGCTTATGGTAACTACTCCGGTTTATTTAACAAACAGTTAGTTCAGCCAGACTTCGGAGTTGTAAATGTCTCCCAAATTTATCCAATCCCAGATGAGCAAATGCTTCTATCTTGGTTCGGTTCGCTGTAGAACATTTCAGATGTGTTCTACAATACAATTATTACACATGCCAACCTATACCTCTTTACTAAACACTAATCTAAACTTCCATGTGAATGATTAAACAATCTAAATCATGTTTCCGATTAATGTATGCAAGTTCTCATTAAATAATTGAATGTGGCTACAGCTTTTCCCTTTTCTGTCTAGTTCAGATTTATAAACAACGCACGGACGTTCGAACATTTGTGGTGAGTGAGAGAATGATGGAAAGACACGGGGTACTGAATCTTCTCAAGTATATTTACGTTTATTACTGAGCTATACACAGTCTGTATACCCAATAATACAAGCTGGGACGATCTGATAAGCAATGCGGTCTGATACTCCCGGAAAAGTCAGGCGGTGATCAGAACAAATGGATTGTATACGTTAGTCAAGATGTCATGCAAGCTAATAATTACCTCTCAACTTAACTGTGGATCATCAGGTATCCAAGTAAACGATCAAGGAACGAACAGAATTAGAGGTCTATGCGAAGTCCTTAAAAAAGGGCTAAAAATGATCAGAATTAAAGATCATCAAAACGACTGAATCCCTATGATGACAAGAGAGAGATTACAGCCAATGGGTTCAGAAGAATTCGGGAAATATGCAACTGTAGTTATAAACGAGATGAGAAACAGAGTTAGGTGTCAAACGTTTTCACATAGTCAGTTCAGAATGTTTGCTTTGACAAAAACATAGATAAATACAAAGTATGTGGTACACTTTCTAAAGACAAGCTCAAACTTTCGCAACAACATATCAGTGTATCAAACAAACCAAACAGTTCGTAGCAAATAGTTCTGTTATTTTAAAACGGGGTGTAGTCAGTTAGATTAGTGTAACCACCAATGAATCTCAAGTGTGCCACCCATAGAATACCCTCTACTCTGACCCCAATTTGACCGAGCAAGTTCGCTATGAAAAAAATCATTCTTCGGTCTCGGTTAAGAAAGTTCTCTCTCGAAATGTACTTGCTTTTCACTGGTATTCTAATCAGAGCCCTATTCCAAATAATCTCTTGTTTTGACCACCCCCACGTTTGATGAAGTTGGGTTATTCCAACGTATACCAGCAACAATGATTTCAAGTGAGGAATGAGATGTATGGAAGTGCCAAAACAGCATGGGTTGTGGGCGCTCCAATAAGCGAGTCTAGTTGTCTATAGTCGTCCATTAAATTATGAACGAATTACTAGTCAGATCATAAGCAGCCCGTTCTTATCACGCCAACCAGTCCGGTCAGAATACACTCTATACAGCTATACTCTGAGTCCAGAATACTTACATATGGATCTGTCAACCATTTCACACAAAATGACATTCCGTCTGCTCCATTTTGTTTAGGTAAGGTCACAGGTGGATACCAACATATACATTTTGGCCGAATGCCTGAAATTTGATTCTCCTCCAAAACAGGCTGGAACAATGCCATTTCTTGAAAGAAGTTTAGTAATCTTCTTCGATTTTAAGGGAACTGAAATTAAATTGATATTTCAAGTTTTACGGTCTCGAAGGCGGCTCAAACAATAAGCTTTTTATTTCACATCTAATACTACGGTATTGAAAGGATATGAGTCACTTTCAATATTTCAAGATGAGTTGATGAGTTTTTTTGGCTAACATTGTATAATCTCATAACAATCGCCGATTCAAAGTGTGCAACGTATTACTTCTGTTTCTCGCGGATGCCCATAAAATTAATACGTATTATTTCTGCGGAAGTAACAAAACTCACATAACCACCTTTGGTTTTAAGTGAGTCTAAGAATGTCGACATAGTGGTTACGTCGGCCACCTTACTTACGGTGAGGAATTCACTGAACCTGTGATGTGCTTTTAACCGACGATACACACTCCCGTTAGGACATGTGACATTCACTAGTAGCCTCCATCGTGCGTCTTTCCCTGACCTAACAAAACCCTTTGTTCATTTGTGCGTGAGAGTATGCTAGTTGATCTGCCCCCTCTGTTGTATTCTTCAGTGGTCCCAGACCTCACATATTTGACCCGCCTATTCATTCACCATTTTGACGCATCATCTTGTTAGTCATATACTGTTTTCTCGTTGGTCGATAGGTAAACACTGAGGTTTCTCGTTTCAGTTATTTACGTCTGTGTATACACTTAGGCGTTGTCAGATCCTTTGCCATGAGACCAAACATTTTGTTTCGTATGAGTAGTCGGTTGTGACTCAGACTTGACAATCATGTTAACCGTTTCACGATCGTTGAGTATTCCAGTCGTATTGACCAAGTCTAAGACTTGTATTAATTATTTCATGATTACTTTGTCAGTGGTACACATAGACTTTGCTTCCCTCTCAATTTCGACTGAAGTCCTTCCTCTACAAGTCACTCAGTCACTGGGCGACAGTTCGGTAAACTGACTGTTTGTGGTTCGTAGCCTAATCAGTTACTCAAAGTATGCTACCTATACTACTTGTGACATACATACTTTACACATTCTTTTTAAAAAATTGTCCTACTTGCAACCTCGCAATTTGTTCATGACCGGATGTTCAAATCTTTTAACCATTGAAGGATAAACAGTATGGCAAAGCCGAGTACATTTTATTTTGCGATTGGCGAACGAAAATTGTTATTCCAGTGTATGACTTGGATCACTTGTCGGAAAAAGTAATTTTTAACGAAGAATGATGCACTTACTCAGCTGAAACCAGTGGTCATTCATAGTAGTTCACGTGGCTGGTATAACGTTTATCGTGAAATGAACGTTACAGCTTTCAAAGTTGAATGCCTGCGAACCCAAGTTTTAATGGGGTGCCCTTGGCTAAGCCACCACACTTTACTGTGTTTAATCTTCTTAACAAATCAGTGAACTTCAGTATACATACTGACACCACAATCTCTGACGGATTGGCGGATACACCTTAATTATGTTGACTTTTTTGATCTGGTCTCAACTTCGATTGACTAACAAATTAGCAGATATTGTTAGTACGTTGTTGTTTGCTCCTTGCTGAGGTGCGTTCATGTGATTAAATTTCTCCCCTACCCACTTTTTCCCCCAAATATCCGGATTCGCACCATTGTTATTGGTCATCTTTTGAGACTGAAAAAGTTCACCGAATTCTGCTGTCTTTCTCAACCGTACGACAATGGTTCAGGTGTATGCGAGCACTGCTGTAAAGTTCCTGTGAATCAAGTGAATCCTATGTTGATATCTCTGACCACCAACTGATAATTTTCAAGCCGACACAGGCATACACTATACAGCATTTGATCGCATGGCAATCATTAATCGGACACGAGTACTTTTTAATCAGGTCGTTCTAAGGATCACTGGTTGGAACGGTTGATTCCAATTTATTAATTTTGTTTAACTTTATGGCGAGTTCTTGGTGTCAAATTACTGATTTGTCGAATTTTCCTGTCATTCCATACAATGACCGACTCTACGCATCGCACTTTTGTTTAAAAATTCCAGCTTTTCTTGTTCCCTATGATACTTACCCTAAAATAAACTGTGAATTTTTTTGTAAATCCCATCATCTTCTATTGGCTATCATGTTCCCTTTGTATTGTACAATCAGAGTTATTGTTTATCAGCTAGCACTTAGGCTATTCGTTCCACTTTACTACTTAACCACATTAATGACATTTTATCACAAATAATTGGGAGATTTTGTTTTGCTGAGCAGCGGAAAATCAACGCCTTGTATTTACCATCACGCCCCCATAAGTCGCCTGGCATAGACGAGCCCATCAGTTTCCTGATAAAATTTGCATTCTACCTGTAATGTGCGACCGAAACCAGCAAGCGCGCACTAGTTGAATTTGAATTGGTGACGGAGCGTGCTGCTGTGTTGTTGGCGCCGTTCTGGTTATCGTTTGTGTAAGTCGTGTGCATGGCTTACTGGGCCTTTGGCTCATGCTTGTTCTTGTTGTTTCCCTTTACAGGATTGTTGCTGGAACCCCCTACTTCGGAAGAGCGCTGTCCCCTGGTGTCTCCACATTGCCCCAAAGTTGGTCCGAAAGTGTAACGGACGACCCGAGTAGAAACAGCCGGCTTGCATGCTACACTACCCTGTCGTATGGGATAGCTTTGGTCGCACCGTTTGGCATCCAGTCAGCAGTTTGGTACTGTGCGATTGAGGTTTCTACGAAAAATTACAACACCGATATGTAAGTCTAGTCTGTTTATGCCAATCCTATTTACTGCGACGTAATATAACTTACATTCACCGCTGTTTTTATCCTTTGTCACTTGGACGGATGAACTTCACAGAGATCGTCTGAAGCCGTTTATTGTCTGCTAGTCATGCGTTGCACGATGACCAGTCGCTTGTATCTTCAGCGAAGCGGAAATCGCTAGCTCTAAGTTACCAACCATTCCGTTTCATTCACTCCTCAATGACAGTACATAAACAATTGATGGTGTTGGTTCAATTGCACACAGTAATGAGAAAAAATGAACGAAGGAAGCCAAGGCAGAGCATAGGTTGAAGAAAAAGAAAGGAAAGAGTGTAGAATAAAGCGAACCAAAGAAGACTGGTTGAGAATAACGCACTGAATGAACAAGGAATATATTGTCGATACGTAAAGTCGACGTACGAGCGAGCAAGCAATAAGGCAAAACGATAAAAACGGCGGAACGGTAAGCGAGTGCGCAAGGTATCTGTCGAGATTTCTACTAGTTCAAACAAATGTTTGAGCACATACAAAAGTTCGCAACGCAAAGAGTAAAATTGGCAGTCGGAACTCTAACATAGTTTATATTAAATAAGTAGGGTCTTTACGAAAAATGAAACTCAATACACATTAATCTTACGTTTAACCTAAAATATTCATAGGGCAGTCGGAAACGTTAATACACACGATTTGTAGCCTGGTCATATTTTTGGCTGGATCCACAGGGGAGAAATACCGGTGTGCTGTTCTCAAATGAGTCACTATCATTGCTATCATGGCACTGCTAGGCTCACAAGCGAGTCTGTCGGTATACAAACAGGTGGATACAAACGTTCTAGAGTAACTGCCTCAACATGTCTCAACAACCAGGGGGTTATCCGTTGCGTAGACAACCGTAAATCCCTGTGTAGGATTCACCTGGTGATGGCTGTCCTGGAGATGACGAAAGAGTGCTGTCTGTGGTTGTCTGCGTGGTGGTTGCTGTTTGCTCACAAGTATCGTCTGGTACTTGCGCCACATCCTTCCTCATCCATGCGTGGATGTGTTCAGAAATCTGAACCTTCAGTCGCCCTTCCGTCGTGTTAGTGTAGTTAATCTAGCACGTACCTGAAAATCAGTCGGTAAGGTATCAATACATCTGCAGTTTTCAGACTAACACTCGAGTTGCAAATAGGGTTGAGAGGGCATCCGCCAGACGGCTTCCTGTTGGCTCTCATTGCCTCAACTAAATAAGCTCGCTTGCTCCACAAACAATTCAGGTCAGCAGCAGCCACAACTACCCCACCGAACTCGATTAGACACTATCTCTCCTGATTTCTCTAACCGTGAAGTCTGAGGGTGACGATGGTTTGGTAAGGAAGGCGAACCTGGTCTAAAGCAGTTAACCGACCGTTAAATGTTTTCAGTTCGTTACGTCGACTCATCGTTTTTCCACCTCGAACTTCATGCCAACTGTTTGCGACTTCAGTAAAGAGTGCATGATGTGGAAGACAAGTGATTAATATCTTTAGTATAAGACTATATTCATTCGTAAGTGACGGCCTGCTCAGCCTGCTCAGAAGAAAACCTGGCTTGAAGCACCGTTTCCAACAAAAGCAACGGTGAGTATCCTAGTAAAAACCTGTGAAGATCCCAGGTTAAACAGGATAATTAGATAGTTAGTGGAAGTAGATGCGCCAGTGGTTGTTGCACATTACTATCTCGAGCAGCGTTTCTGATCACTGATTTGAGTGATCAGGATGACCCCCACCAAACGGAACACCTTCCCACTTTATTCAGAGGAATAGTCATTGCATTCGTACTTCGTGACCACCTAGCTGTCTGACCAACCAGTGGTTTCACTCAACTGTAGATGATTGTAGTAAATAATACCCGATAAACAAAACTCTCAGTTAACATACAGAGTATATGACTCGTTCATCACAGAATGTACAACCTGATTAATTGATCTATTAATCCTGTCTCTCCAGCCTTCTCAAATACGTGCCAACAAACGACCGCGTTGCTCACACGCTCACCCAGCAGACCGATGAATACAACGATCCTGAAACACAACAAGTCAGTTGATATCATGCCCAAGAACAGGCCAGTTGGCCAATCAGTAGTGGAGAAGAGAACGCACACAAGTACTATATCTCCTTCCTCTCAACGACAACCAGACGCCTTTTAGACACCATGAATGACGCAAGTTGGCAAAGACAACACTTATCATTGCTGTTCTCACCAATATCTCATCAGCGATATTGCCAGTTGATGAGATGATGCTACTTATCTATACGGAACTATCCACATCCTTGAACGGCAGTGGGAATGCCCCAGTTCTGAAGCACAATTTTGGACTATAAAAGTGGGGAGCATATTTCACGCAGGTCATTCCTGTACTCCGAATTTTTGAACTTGGTCCGTATATCTTCGGCAGAGAGGTTAAACAGAACAATATCATCAGCGTGCTCAATGCCAAAATTTTCTCCTCCTGCCTGTAGAATGAACGCACTAAGCTTAAGTCATCCGCATATTTCTCTGAAATTCTTTTGCAAAGGAGACAGTTAAGAAAATGTTACGTGCAAATGAGTCAAAGGTAGCATCTGAGTCTTAGATAATCACGAACGTCGGCTACTCATAAGCTTGCTGATATTTTGAGGCTAGTTGCAATGGAAAATCAGAATCAACACAAACTCGACCGGATCGGAATCCTGTCTGTTCTTCGCGTACCCGCCTCCCTCTGGGTTTAAGCAACCGTCGATAACTTGGGCGCCACGGAAACTAGACAGATGTCTCTGCAGTTGCCACGCAGCTTTGTGAAAGTCGAATCAACTGTAGAGAAACTGAGTACGGAGTAACCGTTCCATTTCCCAAACCATCCGAATGAGTTTCGCCAGATTTAATTTTAAATTCTATGCGTTATACTTGAAAGTGGTGAAGCAGCCTTGATCCGGAAGTCTTGTTAAGCTTCAAGATCAGGGACGACTTCTGTTTCCAACGTAGGGTCGTTTGGAACGCAATAGCTGACCGTTCGGGTCCCGTCATCCTTATGATGCCACTGAGGACATTTTAGACGTTCCGTAAAATGCTCAATCCACCCGCCAAGTCGACTGGACATGAAGAATGATGAATGAACCATCTTTTTAAAATGTGGTCGCACTGAAATCTACTCGACAGCCAACACAGCCATGAATCAGGGCAAACAGCTTTCTGTTTTTCACAAAACAATGTTCATCCCAGTTATTCGACTGTCATACCATGTGATGCCCACAGCTTTCGTGCAGACTTCCGGTCAGCGTGCAGTTTCTTTCTTGGAAACTGTCGTCAAATACAGAATCAGATGGAATCGTGCGACGCTTGTTCATGAGATTGACATGACGGAGCAGAAATCCGGTTATATCCCAGTTGTAGTGTTCATTCTGAACACACCATTTCACAGAACGCATATAACAGGGCTGACGTGAAGTGAGAGGTAAAATATGGTTGGAACAAGACTACAAACAGTCAGAACCCTTATACGACAAAATCGTACGTGCCGGATTTGTGATTTTATGAGCACATCTGCTAAGAGCTGGGTGAATCGCGGCAAGGTCGGAGAAAAAGCCATGATTTGAGTTGACTTCAGGATATGTCCGAACTCGTTCACCGCATGCTGTATCAAGCAACCTAAGTCTTGGAGACTGAATCCTGTTCCTTTTGTGCCGTGGGCCGCTGCAATCTCTGAGCGTATGGTTGCGTGCGTTGCACAGGTCTGTGTAACAAAACTTGTGTATTCGCTGCGGTAGCGTTCTTGGTCAATGGCCATGCCAAACAATGAACAGGGTGATGTGTTGGTGACATCGATGTAAACTTCGCCGACAGATCTGGAATTGTTGATCGTGTCGGGCGTTGCTGGAGCAAACAGCCACTTTCATAGACCACTTTACCCTTGAAGTGTTGGACAAGAGGATATTGGTGTTAAATGCAACAAATCGGGGAGGCAGTTAGCTAGAATGCGTACATGAATAAATCATCGGGTTAACTAGTGAACATATATGGAAGCACACATTGGAGGTTTGGTGTTGATTCCAACGTACTGCTTGGGATGATTGACGAGTGAATGGGCAGTTTAGGATGAGATCTATCAAGTTGTTGCACTCTAACATTTGCTGCGATTTGTCCCTATTATTCATCGGATTCTCTCACCTGGCTCGAACTGGGTAAGTTACTTGTCACTGCTACTCTACAGGTGTTGTTATGCTTCCTCTGCTAGAGTACCAATCACTTGTCTTGCTTTTACGAGCGTATGACCTTGGCGAAACTGGCTTAATTAAGCGGGTACGCACAGTAGCCTGATTCGGGTCCAGATGGTTTCTCTAAAGTGCACGACATCCATTAACAGACTAGCCACTTATGCCACTGCCTTGTAATCAAATTGTGCCCATGGCTGTGATGCACAGAGCAGTCCCCATATGATGCAGGGCTTCTTTCTATTTTGAACTACAGTACTCGAGATATAGAAATTGTGAAGTGCACATATTTGTAACGCTCTTTCACTGTTCTTGGCGTGTTGCGCTCAGACACCAACCATAAAACCCGGTCGCCTCTCATCTGAAGAAAGCCGACCGAACTGATCACTCACATCCTCGGCTAGTAAGATGATGTGGAAATGTTTCGTCTGTTTTTAACGGTCGACCAGGGCGTTCTTGTTAGTTTCTGAACTGCTGTCCGTTGCAGCGCAAGACGATGTAATGAATATAAAACGTTATACTGATACGCGTTGACAGATTTTAATCGAAGTACTGGGTCTGACAAAGCGCAAACTAATGTCCACTGGAATTCAGTCAAGGAAGCATTCATGTGCTTTCAAACTAAGTGCTACTTCCAATCACATTTGGTCACAGAATTCAACTTCGGTACTCCCAAAAAACTTGACTGGATAGCATTCAGGGTGACGATTAGAGATTGACTTAAGTGAGTAGAGGCGCCAGAATCGTGACTTCCGATTCCTGATACACAGCACACAAACATCACATTTGAGAGGGTAGTCGACAAAACAGCTTGTTAGCCTGCCTGTCGGAAGGTATGGAAAGTAAAATAGCTCATATCAGCCTGTTGTCTTGTCTCTAGAAAACAGTTGTCACTGGAAAATAATGGAAAGACAATAAAATAGAACGGAAAGATACAGGCTAAACCCTGTCACCGACAGAAAAATGATAACTTCTGATACTTTCCGGTAGTTTCCGTCGCGCAGGCGGATTGGCTTGGGACGCCACCTCAAGTCTCTAACTCAAAAGTCAGATATGAGAAGTAACCTGAGTAACGTTTTCTTGGGTGAATGTGCGTGCATCCGAGGACTCAAGAGTCTGAATTGCTTGAAAAGATGAGACGTGTCTAGCCCAAGGGTACAGTGAATTAAACACTAATGACCAATTCTACTTACTACCGCGCGCGGCAGATGTATTCAAGACTATATCAGATATTCAAATAACATAAAATTATATTAGTCATACTGGACAATCCGCCTGAGTTCATTGACAACCTTTGGGCGATCGGAATGCGTTTCATTCAGAGGGATGCTTTCTATCCCCCTTCCTCCGTATGAGAAACAAGGCTACCACAAAAATGGTTCTGTTGTGTACTCGTGGGACAATGTCCTACTACGTAAGCCCCCCAACGGAACCAATAGTGTGACATACAACCTTATAAGCATAGCGGTTTTTCATCTGGCTGCTCCACTTTGGCCTATCTGGCAGGATCATACTTGATGAGACCGAAGTTCTAACTGATATGATTCTCTGGATTAGCGAAGCGTGCAAACCTGGCCATCACCTCAAGGTAACAGAACTGGTAATGATGTCTTCTGCTATACCAGAGCAACAGAACACTGAAGCTCACGTGTGGATTTTTTTAACGGAACTGGATGAAATTGGGATAGTTCTGGCAATAAACAATGACTGTAGTCCCAAAGGCATTTGACAGCAAAGTTTCTAGTCAGCACATGACCAACCACCCTAACTTTTACACCCTCTAGGATTAAGTAAGTGAACTTACTTGATACTTACTACCAAATATCACTCACCATCTACATCATCGTATACATGATAACGCCAGGCGATGTGTAAAATCGACGACAGACATCAGTTGTATATCGATTGAATGGCGTTTAAGTCCTCCTTCCTGAAAAGCCAGGGTTCGTAAAGTTAAGGTACCATCGCTCTTACTTGTGTCTTGTATATGCAACACCTAAACCAAGCGACGATCTCAAAAACCTCATTATCTGACATTACATCTACATAACTACCGCAGACTTACAAAACCTGAATACATTTTAAGGCCTCATAACGCATTCCGGTCTACTTGTCAGAACGCGATATATTCGGCAATGTCATTTAAACTACTTGGAAACCAATGAACAACAACGCCTTATCGTCAGTTGGCTTTCCGCCAGAAAAGTGATGCACACCACCAATCTGTGAGGGCAGACAATATTAGTTTGTCTACTACAAAATTGGATGAAAATTTGGAAATTCAATGGTTCTGTTGTAAGCCACTTTCAGTGCTTGGTTCACTATATAGCTCCAGACTCTGTAGACCTGTAGAATCTAACCTGAGCTGGAGTACGAGAACAGACAGCACCAACAATATGCTCCAATACTTGTTCTGTGAGCTGGCTCTCGAGAAACGTTGCTAGAACTTGGGACTAGAGGTCCAAAGGTAAAGTTGAAGAAAACAGTGAAAGAGGGGTTAACTGGGGTTAATTTTTGCTTTGCACTCATTTTGTACTACGACTCGCTTGATGCACTATTGGATTAGTAATATTGTGGAAAGTAATGGTTGTTGGTGATTTGAGATGATGGTCCAGGCGGACGAAGGACTAGGTTTCAGATCCGAGATCATTGGCTGGAAAGCCTGCACTGCATGACAGCGAACCAGAATCAGATTCGTCCTCCGGAATGGAAACTAACCCTATTCCAACTCCCAACTTGAAGAATCCGGGGAGAATCGTTAGTCGGACCTCCATTTATTGGCCTATCCAGCATGGTTAACCCTGTTGGATCATCACAACTTCCATTTTAGCAAGTCATCAGACTGTGTCAGGGTCCACACGTTTGTGACGTGCCAGATAGCTGGGGCACGTGTGTTTTTGACGGCTACAACGCCAATGAGAGTTAACACAAGGTATTTATCAAGGATCCCTAATTCTGACGGCATATCAAATGACGTCCTTTGAGGCTGGACTATTGCTTTTCCCGTCGAAGAGGTAATATTAATCATGTGTCGTACGTAATTCGCACGGCAAATGTAACCCAAGTAGTGGAAAAAATAGGTGCGAACAGCACTGCGTTCAGTTTACATGTGACTCGCACGACTTGTCCCGCATACCACGCGTTGCACGGCGCGAATGTCTGCCTGTCGACCACAGTGTTGAATAAGAAGAGGTGACACATAACATAGATCAAGGGAAAGTTTCAGCTAGAGTGTGTTCTACGCTCATGATTGTGGAGTTTCTGTGTATTTGTTCCCTGTTGATGAGGTGTGCGTGATCAGTGGTGCGCACTGTACCATCCTCAGCTGATGGCGGTTATTACGACTTTGTGTTGAATTTCATCGACTTTCACTATAAACAATTTTATCGGTGATTCGACGCGAAACTACACATTCATTTTATGCAAATTGACGGTTGAATGAATTCGAGAAAAATAATACACACACGTGAATTGTTCTATTGTGAACTAGTTTCTTGCCACATTTTTCACTTTTAATAGTTTCAATGTGACTCATCATCAGCGTTTACCTGTAGTCCATTAAAATTTGTTCGATCTGAAAATGTATCAGAAATGACAGGTTTATTAGTTATGTATTTGTGGCCATACGAGGTATTCCACTAAAACAGTTCGTGACATGGAATCCAACACTTTCCGAGAGTGTTTTGGCACCAAGTTCTCTTGAGTTACAGTGAAAGGGTACATGTATCTACAGGACAATTTTAAGTTGTATATGCACAGTGTGCATTTTTTTGGAAACATTCCTGATTGTGCGTCGTGAGATTATTCCTAACCTAAATCTGATACATACCGCGGAGACTCATCGACTCACTGAAGTCACACCTTGTGCAACTCAAAACTTACAGTACGCACTTTGGTCAATACGATCCGATATGGTAAACGTGACAAAGTGAGCAACATTTGCCAATCCATCAAAACCTATGAGTCGCCTGCTATTCATTGGTGAAAACACTGACAACTAACGGACACTGACGGCTAGAGCTGACATAATTCTTGTACCAACTGAAACAAATCGGCGAGTTACATCGAACGTGATTCGAACATTGGTAAAAGTGCGGGTTGCCATTACTATATTCACACGTATGGTGTAGCGAAACATCAGGACGTATCAATCGGCTAGGAACACCGGTCATCATGTGAACAGTAGCGCGTGCCAACATGCACATAAACTGATCGATCAATCGATCATTGGAGTAATCAATTGTATTATTATTGGTCGAAAATCAGGCGAACAATCAATTAGTGAAGATAAGGTAAATGGGAATAAATTACGTGAACAATAAAGTTCGTCAGAGTTCGGAAGGGGCCCCAGTACGATAACAGAGGAATTGCCACAGTAATGTTTATTCGTAATATTTGTTCGTTAGAAGTCAACATCACAGGCTTGTGTGACGTAGCTAATAATTGTTTGTTAACTCCTGACAACTTCAAGGATCGAGAACTGTGACAATTTTGAGCTACCTTTTTGACAAACCTGTAAACTTCGAACGGTTACATGATATACGTCCATAAAGTTGATGCAACAAATTGTGGAATTTAGTAATGTGGTAGAGTGCACGTGCGTTGAACAAGAATGGTATGTCAAGTGAATATTCACTTTCAAGCCAGATTGTTTAACTATAAGTATTGAGGAAGTAAAAACTAGTATGCCCATGACGCAGAATTATCAGAGATATAGGAGGTACATACAGTGTATTATTGAAAACCCTTTCATCAGAATATGTAGCGTCTCGATCACGTGCTACGTTCCTTAATCTTGTTAACGGTAACCAATCAAGTTTGTTATGCAGACAAAATTGTTAGATATTTGATTGGAAACGCTTATATCTAAACCAAGAGTATGAAGGAAAAAATGAGAAAATATAACCTTACTCAATCGTGTCAACCCCCACATTCAAAAGTACTCCATTTTGCGAACGCAGTCATTCTACAAAAAGCCAAACGGCTCGCGGAAAGGTCACACAAGTGAATCGCAGTAGAAAAAACTACGGCAAACAAACAAGTCTTTGTGTGATCAGAGATCATCTCTACTGTAAATTCATACTAAAAATCAGTTCACACTGACCATAGAATAACAAATGGAACATTCTGCTTTAGTCTGCAGTAGTCCCTCATGCATATCGTGCAAACGATTCGTGGTGCCCTGATAGCGCGGAATTCGTAGGATATAGTTAAGATGTTTTGTGTGGTTGACAGAGCGTACTATCGGAGTTGTCCTCGAATATCTAGTGGCGTCCCTCGCCTGTTAGTCGCTAAATCCACGTTCACGCAAGAGATAATTATCAGTCCGCCCCGTCGATTTAAATCTCCGGGTAACTACATTTGGGTTGATGAAATCCACTTTGATTTGTCCTGAAATTCTAGCGTTACTTTGATCGAAATTGTAGACATTTTAGTTGCGGCATAAATATTAGCTAACGTGGTTGCCTGTCATTCGCATTCAAATTTAAAATGGAATGATAGTATACGCGATATTTTCATATAGTTTTCTTCAAACAGTGAATATAGAAAACTTACCAATTACCAGTAGATTTACACACCTTTTGTATAACCAGGTTTCATTTCTTTTGTATTAAGACAATCAACGTTTGGACCATTTTCCTAGCAAATACATTGATAATTGGCAATTTGATTCACAGTGACTTAGACTTGAAACACTTCGCGTGTTTTGTTAAACAATATCCTTAAAGTGGATTGTTTATAACGAACTTGAAAATGCGGATATCATACTCCAGGATGAATGACCTCGTCACTGTACATGTATAACGGATATCATGTGTAACCTGACGATAACCGTTGAAATAGTAAACATTATCACAGTATGACGAAACACGTGAAGCAAGAACTCGAGACGTAATAGGTACAAAGTATGGACACACGTACATAAGCAAGACAGGCGTGACTTGTTCACCACAGGTTTGGTTGGTCTAACAGTAAGGCAGTCAGAAGAGAGAAACCTGCTGACAGTGCAAAGAGTCTGTCGGCTGCGAGTGCGCTCAGCGATAAAGGTACACAAAAGAACCACCAGCGAAAACATTGGAAACTCGATAGAGGTTTCATCCAATTGTGAGGATCGATCGAAATAAAAGGAAAGAGTGGAACGCTTGCATTCAGCATATCACCCAGAATGAGTACAGTAATGTCATATAATCTTATTGGTTCATGGAGATCACAGTAACCGTACATTGACCTCAACAGGACAACATCGAGCATTATTGGGAGACAGTCACTATTAGAGTCCTGCTCCTTTACCAGGGCCTCGTGATTACTCGTGTCGTTCTGACTGGTAAAACATTTCCCGCGTCCCACTAGCGCATTAGTGTTTTTGACCGTCTCTATTTTATTTACACCGATTCGTCATTTGCTTACGGCCAACCATATTCGTCTATTGTTTGGTGTCGCATTGTTATTTGGTTCTGTAATCACTTTGTCTTGACTATACACATGATTAGCTGTGTTGGTCTGCTTTCTACCGCTGTACGTGAATCTAGGTGGTTTGAACTAAGCGTCCTTGATCACTGAGTGATTGATCCGAACGAAGATTAGAGAACACAACAAGTGCCGAACAGTCCAGATTGGAACCAGAGACCGCTCACCTCGACTCCTATCGGACTTCGATCAAAAACCCATGGCGTTACCTTGGTCAAAAAAATTTCCACCCTGACCGCTGTAGTTCGATAAGAACCCGTGAAACTGTCTGTAACAACATCCTGATAGGTTAGCTTATTGAAGAAAACGAAAGTTTGACGTGAAAATTTGACCGAGCGGTCAAAGTATTGGTTGACAATACATGCTGCTGCAATGAAAAGTTGATATTTACAGCTTTGGAATTCCCATATCAATAATCAGTTTTAACCCTATGTGTAAATCACGTTATTAGACGACTGTCAGAAAACACTGGAAGTGACCAGCGATCAGGTGTTACATATTAGCGAATTTTCGATAACTGAGCCTTGTATTTTAGGTTCAGGCGCATACAGCAATCACAAAAATGCCCAGGTTCACGAGATTATATTTAAATGTTTCGGAAAACCCTCATATATTAATTTGAAATGTGTTCAAAGTGTTTAATCCCAAAGAGGCCAAAATTAATGTACAAATTATAGACAACAAATGGTAATTCAAACACCACAATTTATGTTAAATAAATTTATGAGTTATCCGTCATGTCAGTAAATATGCAAGAAACATGGAAGATGAGAATACAGCTTTTCTGGTACACTGAGAACCGATTAATCGGACCGCTGGCTGATCTATCTAGCCAGACGGTTGATAAAACGTACCTCAGTTGGAGTGTCTATTATTTCTGTACTGCACAGGACACCGGATAATCGGACCACCAAAACACACACAATCCACCCAAAATTTATTTTGTCTTGGAATTTGCTCATTTCAAACTTTGAGACGTGGAATTTCATCATGTTACTTCGTATCTTTTTTTTACAAAATATAAATCTGTGGGTGATAGACACAATTGTGTCAGCTGTACAATTTGGTCTAATCCTGGTTCGTGTAAATTTTTGCGCATATGGTTGTGGAATTGAAGACCTAAGGCGTTTTTACCAAACCACTTACTATGTCTTATAGTAAACTAGGAATAACCGTTGCATGGCAGATTAGTGTTCCAGCTGTTCTGTTAAGTCTGCAAAATAGCTATCTCATCTGTCACTGGTCTACGGTAAACGTAGCATACTCAGTCCATTGCGAGTTTAGTACGTTTCCAGTACAGTAACCAAACTCATTACATCCAGACATTCGCTTCTTATGTGTTCATGGGTAAATTTATTGCATCATTTTCGACTTGCAGAACGTTCCCATCGACAATAATGTTAACACGGTAACCAACATGTGACTTGAGAAATTAATTCAGAAGGTCGATTATCCCTTACAAATTGAAATGACGGGTATCCACAATGTGATCACTGTTATTCTATAGCCTTTTCGATGCACCTAAGGTAATGATGATCATACACGGAGACAGATAATCCAAAGATGCCGGAAATGATCAGGCTGTAGAGAAGTGATTCAATGGGTGAGTGCTTGTGACATCACTATTTTTGGCCTAGTCTAAAAATGTAAGCCGACATACTGGAACAGCAGTTTGAAAAATAGACCTCTTCGGTTGGTGACTAATGGTTTGAATGGTGTGAACAGAAAAATAAGTGTACGTAAAAATCACTTTCAGCTGGACCAACAACATTCTACTGGAAGCTTTCCAACAATTCGGCCAGCGCAACATGGCAAGAAAGTTACAGAACTACTCTAGATAATCCTTTAGAACTTCCTACTGAAATTCTACTTAAATCAAAAGAATCTATGAGTGACGTAACGGTTTGCGCATACGCAACCATGAGGGGTTGCAATCACCATCCTCTGTCATATTGATTCATCAAGATCTGAAGGCAGTTATCTTTTCGATACCATCTCGTGTCTTTTGGAAAATATTGAAATAGGTTCATTGATCACTTGTTTACAGATGGTAACGGATAACGGTGGCCTGTTTAGACAGATTTTATACGTCTGCGGGCGATATCATGTTCATCTAAGGTGGAGAGTAGGCAGAAAGGAATCACCGTTTACTAAATAAGCCTCTGTTTAGGTCACAACGAGGTAGAACCAACAGAAGTGTAGGCCTAAGGTGGAGTCAGTGGTAGAGTGGTCAACACGGTTGCTTCATGAATGCGTGGTCGGAGTTCTTATCTTGACCGGGGCAAGGATGTGCACTACTGACGAACCTTAAAGTGTGCGAAACTCGAGTTCAATGTTCCTTCGAAAAAAGTCTGCTGGAAAAATTACGGGAATGCGACACCTGCGATCAACTATGGGTGTTGATCAGTTTATAGGAAAACCAAAATCTGCTACAACTCATCAGTAATTAAATATAGGCTTCGTAAATTTTCAACTAACTTGGAAAAACATTACCAAGGAATACGCTAAGAAACCCATAATCCTTTCGTTATGACTTGGTCAAGAACTTCTGAGTGATAATCATTAACACAGTGTGTATTTTATTTTTTCATGTCCTTTCTACTAATTATTGAGGAGTGGTAACCTTTATTAACGACGGCTATCTATCTTACCGAAGTGGCTAGCCATAATGGGTAGGTGACTGACAAATTTAAAATCAAATATTTCCTAATTTATCCCAAAAGTGGATTGAAGATGGGCTTTTGGAAACGGGATAGTGCTAGTCTAAAAATAGCTTATCAGTCCTAAACTGGACACTTCGTCTAAAATTGCATCAGACAACTACCTAATACTGTAGCCCATACAATGTAGCTAGTAGTTTACAGACAACCTACTGATTCGTCATTAACATGGTGGAGGCATCACAGACAGAGAATTTCAAAGAATAGGGGCACAACCATAATCTTGTAAAATGAAGAAACAAGCTAACTTGAGCCTAAAACACCAGTAAATTGCGCTTAAAATTATGTAATCACGCACTAGAGCGATGTGTCAAATATGCATTCCCGATTTATCGTTTAGAGTACAGTCTGTCTTTGTCACAGGAATGGACAAAGAGATTATACATTTTTACATCACCATTACTGTGCTAACCTATGGACAGAGAAAGCACCGCCCAGTGGGAACAGCTGCTCGTGGCATTCTAACTCAAACGTAGCAGTGAGTACGAAGATATACGCTAATCAGCTGGCTTTGACCAGTCGAGAACTATTCATAGTAGTGTTGTGATCCCAAAAGACGCTTGGCTTGAGAACTCGCGTATTGCACAAACGCCCGTATAGGTCATGTCAAAAATCAAACCACAAACGCGTATACTCATCTGCAAGTTAGATATGCATTCACATCCATCATTATCATTCACCTTGGTGGAACTTCTGCCAAGCGCGTACACACTATTTCGATAGTCTCTCCTTGTCCTCCGTCTTCCTGGCATTCGCAGCTTGCCCTTTTGTTCCTGAACGTTGCCTGTGGGTAACATACTACTTGTGAGTAGTATACTACTTAAAACGAAACTGCCTGTCATACAACACTCCTCCCCCTTCTGAGGTTCCTTGGTTCCTCCGCATCTGTTGGCGATTCTTCTCCGATTGACGCGGTGCTTCCTCCCGGATTATTGACCTTCTGGTTCGCGGCGCCGTCATCTGGTGCCAGGTCTCTAACTCACTGGCATGCACCCGTTTCGTCTCCCCGTCCCTATTGATCGTGTATACTGGACCTCGTCTGGAGACTACCAAATACGGACCTTTCCATTTGGGTAGGAGTTTTCTTGATCCTGGGCCGCTGGCGCCCGTGTTCCGATGATCTCGATACTTCACCCGTTCTCCTAGGTTGAACATTCTAGTTTTGCCGAGCCGTTGCCTTGCGGACTGCTCCCTCGTGCGTGCCTGCGATGCTTTCAGATTTCGTTTGGCTCTCTCTCTTTCGGCAACCAATTCTCTTGTGGGATCAATGCACTCTGGCCATATTCCGATGTCCTGATCCACCGGAAGTCGAGGGATTCTACCGTACATCAGTTGAAATGGGGATTTCTTCGTATTTGCCTGCACAGATGCCCGATGGGCCAATAACACCAATGGCAACGCAGAATCCCAGTCACCTCCTTTGGCTGATAACCATTCTTTGATCGTTCGGTTGTTACGTTCAGTTAGGCCGTTAGTTTGCGGGTGATATGGTGTCATTCGGATGCGTCTGATTCCCAGCTGTTGCATGCGTGTTCACAACTCCTCGCCTTCAAAGCATGGTCCCTGCTCTGTCAAGATTGCCTTTGGTACACAGTGGTTTGCTACGATGTGCTTCATCACCATGTCTCCCACCGTAGATGCTTTCTGATCCGGAACGCCAGTCGCTTCGATCCAGCGGGTGAAGTGTTCCGTCATGACCAGAACGTACTGGTTACCGCGGGCGCTCGGTAGAAATGGAACCATATGATCCATCGACCAGAGTTCACCGATTTCGAAGATTGGTATTGGGTGTAAGGGCTGTTGGGCTCCCCGATTGTCGCCTTTCAGTAACTGACACTGTTGGCATGCAAGCACGTAAACTGTCACATCCTCTTTCATCCTCGGTCAATATGCTCTTTGTTGCAGCAGATCGTATGTCCTAGTGCATCCGGTGTGTGCCATTTCATGACAGTCTGCTACCAGTTTCTTCCTCAATTGTCTCGGAATGACTACCACGCAAGAGCGCCCAACGCCACGCTTCCACGTCAATACGCCCGTACTGTTTAAGCCAACTCTTCTCCATTGGGATGCAATTATCTTCGGCTCTTCATCCTTAGTATTTGTTAGGATCCTCACGCCACTTGTCAAAGCGTGGATCACTTTCCGGAGGATCTTATCCTGATGTTGTAGACGCACTAGAGTCTGTGGGTCCTGCTCCATTACTAAGCCGTTGATTTCAAAAGTCACTTTGTGGAGTTCGTCGTCTATCTGCGGTCGAGAAAGAAAATCAGGGACGCATTTGCTCGAACCAGGCACATAATTGATCGGGAAGTCATATTCCTGTAAACGCAATGCCCATCGGGCCAATTTACCTCTCGGGTCCCTCACAGTCCTGATCCACTCCAGGGGTTTGTGATCCGTCTCCACGTGGAACTGTTGACCCAACAGGTACGGCCTCCACTTGTCCAGTGCCCATACGATTGCCAAACATTCCTTTTCAATGGTCGAATACTTCTGCTCCGTTGGGGTCAGAACCCTGCTGGCATATTCGATTACTCCTTCCCTTTGCTTGAGTACTGCCCCGATGCCACGGTCACTGGCATCTGCTGCTACGAAGAACGTTTCTTTTGCATTCGGAAGTTTCAGAGTTAGTTGCTGCTCGTTCATCGCTTGTTGCACTCGCGTGAACGCCCTCTGGGCGTCATCGGTCCATTCAAATTTCTTGTCTTTTCGAAGGAGTTCATACAATGGTGATGTAATGGAGTGAAAATTTTTCACGAACCGACTGTAGTATCCTGCTCGACTCAAAAATTGTCTCAGCGTTCGTTTAGAATTCGGAGCCACAGCCTCTCTTATTGTCAATATTTTCTTTGGCAGAGGCCTGATTTCACCTTGACCCATTTTGTTTCCCAGTAACACCACCGATGACCGTCCGAGTTGCGACTTTTCGGAATTGATCCCGAGTCCTGAGTTCTTAATGCGATTTAAGATAGCATCTATGTGGGCGGCATGTTCCGATTCCGTGTTACTGTATATTACGATATCATCTCCATATACCGCCACATTATCCAGTCGCTTTACCAACTGAACCATCAGGCTTCGAAATGTGAACGGTGCTCCGGATAGGCCAAACGGCATGCGCTTGAATTGATACTGTTTATCGCCTACCGTGAATGCTGTTTTCTCACGATCCGTGGGTTTGATCGATACCTGCCAGTATCCGGAGCGTAAGTCCAAAACTGTGAACAACTTCGCCTGTTGCAGCTTGTCAAAAATGTCAGCAACGGACGGTATTGGCACAACTTTGTTCTGTGTGACCTCATTCAGCCGTCTAAAATCCACACAAAAGCGATACTTCCTGTTGGACTTCTTCACCAGGAGAACAGGCGAGTTGTACGGACTGTTGGCTTCTTCGATAACATCCTCCTTCAGCATGTTCTGTACTTGCCTTTTTAATTCCTCCTGAAGATGAACCGGTATCCTGCGGGGTCCATGAGGTCGAAATGTTCCGGTTGTTGGTAGTTCATGTGCAATCCTGTTGCAGAATCCGTACGGATCATCGTCGTTCGTAAATACTTCCGCATATTTCTCGACCGTGGACTGGAGCAAAGGGGCAGCCCAACTGGGGGTTTTAGCTGTGCGTACTTCGTTGACGCTATCCTGTCGCTGGCCCGTGAGTGTCAGGGAGCCATACCTGGTCGACAACTTTTTGAGCTTCAAGTCAATCACGGCATCTGTTGCGGTTAGGCAATCGGCTCCAAGGATCGTTTGCCTGGTTTCTGGGGACACAATGAAACGGTGCTTTACGATATGACCGCCAATACGTACCCCACATTCTTTCACACCGTCAACCGGTAGACTATAACCTCCAACCATCCTGATAATTATGGATGTCGGTTCTACATTTTGCTTTCCTGCACGAGCAATCAACGAAATAGCCGCCCCTGTATCGACCAAACACTGTTCTATCTCTCCGTCAACTTCAACCCTTGTATGTACGGCCCCCTTTTCAATCGCTCCCATTACTAGTTGACCCGCCCAATAAAAAGAACAATCATGAAACACTTTATTTTTAGACCTGTTAAACCGCCGGATTGGGCAATCCTTCTTCCTTCTTCTGGAATCCATCAACGCCACTGTTGAGTATAGAATTTGTATCACTGATGAGTAGTGTGGCAGATTTATGATTTTAGATGAGACCCAACTGTGAAAATTCGGGGCTTCGGCTGGATTCGAACCAGCGACAGACACACCATGCCTCAACGCGGACGGGTGGGTAACCGAGTCCAAATGTGAAATTTCCGAGCTCCTGGCGTGGCTTCGTAGCTCAGCTGGTAGAGCGCTTGCCGCGTTGAGGCATGGTGTGTCTGTCGCTGGTTCAAATCCAGCCGAAGCCCTGACTTTTCACCATTGGGTCTCATTTACACTTTAGTCACATTCTGGATACAAGTTATGCAGACATCCTACCATAGCGTGGTGTATTTTTGAGTGCAACCGTGCATTTGACGTGGTCAATCGATATACATTTTAAGGGCATGAGGATTAATGATTTCGTTGTGACCGCAAAGGACGCTTAACCTGGGGAGTCGTTTATTGCAAGACATCCATTACATGTATGTGAAAATATGGAACGACGAATGCAAACACTATTTTTCACGGCTGATGTGTATTCATATCCTTGACAATGGTGCAACCACGTTCTCTTTGATGACAGGTCATGTATAGTGAACATACACGTTTCTACTAGTCGCTGTTGATCCCTGGTCTTGCTGGCGTTTAGACCTGTTTTTTAGTTTCTGCGCGCACGAGTCGTGCTATATTACTCACAAATGATCACACATCACATTAGTCATGTTTCGTATTCAAAGTATACAAACATCCTACCAACAATTGCTGTATTTTTGACTACAGCAGTGCTTTTAACGTAGTTAATCGATAGGCAATTTACCTGTAGGTCGACTAAGGATTGAAACATCAGTGATGTATTGTGATTTGTCGTCTTCAGTTGGGATTTTAGGGGAACTGTCAATTAACCCTAAGTTACGCCCATCAGTATTACTAACGTTCCATAATCTTGTTCAGTTTCATCGCAGACAATGTAGCAGAAAACTGTCTAGAGTACCCACAGGATGCAGACAGTGGCGACCTTCAGGAATGGCCTAAACTATACTAATGGTAAGATACTGTTCTGACAGCTTTCACAGAGCGCAGATTTTATCAAAGACTATTGTATCCCGTAAGTCTACAAAGTTTCTAGTAAAGTAGGTGGTGTATTGTAACGAATAGATTGAGCGCAAGCAATGGTCGAATGCAATCGTGGCGTAACATGAAAGAAGGAGTATGAAGCAGTACAAGCATCGATTGTCCTGACTAAGCGACTACACGGCCAATCAACTAATTCAGTAAGAAACGACACATAGGCACAGATTTGGCAGGGTGGACAATACGTTCCAGTAAACCATAGACATACCCAGTTGCAGGCGCGCACACGGTGCGTGTGCACACGCACATTCGCCACAGACGGTCATCACACACGTTGGATCCGAGGAAGCATACCTTCTCTTTCTTTGTCATAGGTTGTTAAAGGTTGACGAAATCTTTCAGATCGACGTAGTGGCATGGGAACAATCGTTTATCAATTGCATCACTGTTCGGCGGAGGCTGTAGTAAGTTCATTTTAGGTAGTGGAATACAACCGCTTTGTACTGAACTTTGTTCTACCCTGTAGACAATAGGGATTCAGTATGAGTAAAGTTTCAAAAGCTATTGTAGCTCAAAAGGACTTTGCATTCGTTCACATGTATCTTTTTCGAGCTCGAACATGTGTACTCTGTGTGCAGGTATGGCTCAGTCACCCGTAATTCATTTGACAAGCAGCTCTTTTCCCCCTTGTCAAACTGGAAGACTTCGTTTCGTAATTCAGCCACATCCGTGTCTGTTTCCAATGCATCAACTGGGAAACCTGTTGACCCATAGCGGTATATGTTTTTTTTTCTAGGTTGCCAAAACTGCAACTAGGGCATCCTCCCACTGTTCACCTCCATAAGGGATCAGTTGAATGGATTTTTTCAGTGTGTGACTGAAGGACTCAACAATTGCACAGGTTGTCGGAATGCTTGGCATAATGTTTGTGTTACATATTAATCCGTCCTAAAAATTACATAAAATCAGTACTGCAAAATCATTGTCCATTGACAGTAACTATTCATTCATGAACGCTAATTCTGTCAAATATTTGCCGCGGTCATTTCGTGATCATAAGCTTATTGGTTTTCCCACAAAATAAGGTTCCGAACTATTTAGTGTAGAAACACGTTGCAACAAACAAGTAGCTCTCATACAGCAGAGTAAATGGTCCCGTGATGTCGGTCAAAATTCTGACGAAGGCTGCATATAATATTCACTAGGCAAAATGGATGGCCTAATGGGACCAGCACCTCGATCATAATATTCACAAGCAGCGTATTCTTTAACTGTTGCTTCTACGCCAACGACGTTACTTCAGAACAAATGTGAAAGGGCGAATTAGAAAACGCCATCCACCTACATGTTATGAATATTTTGTCTTGACTTGAGGAAACCCCTAATATAACCACCCCAACTTGTCTTTAAGGGTGACTGCAATTGACATTGGAAATGTAAACAGTTATATTACATTTATAACTATTTTTTGAGAACATTGTAACATAAGCAAACCCATACTACTCATAATATTGCTCGAACAGCCTGAAAAAACATGTGACGAGTGATGAAACGATAAAAATGCTGGATTCTTCTTATAGACATTGTAAGGAGTTGCTCTGCTAGATAAAGTGGAATCTAGTTCTACAAAAATGAAGCACAAAAATGATTTCTGTCTCAAAACATACAGCACTAGTGTCAGCTTCAATTAGTTTTGGTGCTCTCGGTTAGTGCGCAATATTAGACGCATGTGGTTCTAAAGTATGAATTGTTCCATCGCCTAAAGACTTCTTAACTTCAGTCTCAGTACTACCTTGATGAACGCATGAAACGGTTCGTGATTGAAAGAGGAGGACATACTAATCTGATTTACTGCAAGGTCAGCGAACAAAATTGAGAGCTGGACAGGTCTTGTCGTCTGCAAGATGCTGTGTGCTACTATAGCGGTATCAAGTGGCTTGACTGAGAGTAGACGAAGCAAAAGGTACGGATGTTACAAGCCGACAAAATCCTGGTGCCATAGGATGCGATATTGAGCAATCTGGTCTGTCTGTCTGTCTAGTGAGAAAAGGTTCAAACATACATACCATTTATGGAAGAAAGCTAGGCGATGAAGGTGTAGAAATGTTCTGGGGATATTTTTAAGTCTATGATATACGTTGGGCACTTTCTGACAGACTGGCTAGATTGAACGATTGCAATATCTGCCAGAGTGATCGACAGTAGCTTTGTATTTCAATCAGTTTGGAAAGTTAGCCATCGGACAATTTCATCGGTTTTGTCTTGCTCCCAATGTTATGGTGTTAGGACAAGGAGAGATGGATTAAACTTCAGGTTTCCGAACAGCAGTTAATAATGTCAGAACGAATCCTGTAGAATGGAGTGGAGTTTTGTCCACTGACAAGCCATAATGTCATCCGCAGGATGAGGTCTTTTCTTTTTTCTTCGGAAAGTGCGGCAAGAAGGTGATCATCCGATCGGGCAAGCATCAAAGTCATTGATATACTGTAGGCATATTCTCCCGCAAGTTCTTGCGAAAACTTGTACCAACACCTCAGCCAATTTTTTACTAACTACACAAGCAACTGGGTAAGAGAGACTGTAAATTTCATCGAATTGTCCATAGTTTCAAGATGCCATGCGCTCTGCTGATTTGTCGTTTTGTGTTCGAATAACTTATGAAGAGACCGAGCATGTTACATTGACCGACTGGATTGAGGGTCTACGCCTCGATTCTGACCACGCCTTCAGGCCAAAATACTTCTAAAACATCGCCAAAAACGTTCTTGTCGAGGAAAAGTAGTCAAAAAACCACAAGGTGCACTCATTCGTGAGTTCGCAAATGCTGCTGATCCAAGTCGGATGGAATTGGAAGAAGTAGTAGAAGGAAAATGACCGTTTGTCACCAAATCATCTGGATATCATTTGAGCTTGTTTAAAGAGAGCTTTACACAGATGCTAGCGTAGGCTCAGTAGCAAAAAGAAACACAGGACTACTTTAATCAGATGACTCGGAACTCAGAAGTGGGGAACTTAAGGCATACTGTCAAGAACCTCATGTGTATTGTTCGCACAACTTAACCGTTCTCTGTTAACATTTGTGATCTCGATGTGGTATCATCGTAAGACGGCTAGTTATACTTATCAGAAGTCATTTGCCACAGGAAGCAAACAGCAAAATAAATTCATTTAACCGTAAAGTTGAGTTGCTGTCTTTAGTTACTAACCGTTTTGATAGAGAGAGAAAATTCAGGTCGAAGTAATTTCTACTGGTTGACCTCGAAAAATGTCTCGAATGTACGTGCATGGATTGGTTACTCAAGTTCAGGTCGTGACTTACAGAATCCGTGAGAGATACTCTCCTGTTCAAGGCGTCCTCGTTATATGTGCCAGTTTTTCACCACTGTTTCCAAGTTCATATGAGGACACATTCCTTGGTGATCACTTTCTCTGTTGCCCTACAGCGTACATTGTAAATCATTGGCTGCTATACCAGAATAGGTGCCGTCAACTTACTTTGGTTTGAACTCTCTCTGTCTATCTGGTCAATTTTTATGTCAGTACGCATGTTTGGTTGGAACATTTCATCGAGGTCACCCCCCATCAACACAAGCAAAGTACGGTTGGGCTCGCACACACACACAGCAACATCTTCGAACAATCTACACAGGTTTCAAATCAATCGCTATCAAAAGTGTAGATACGTTCAAGTAGACACTGGAACAATAGTAACAGTGTTCGTTTGAAAGACAGAATAGTGTTCCGCTGTATATAACATGGTTATGGCCAACTGGATTTCTGCCTCTGCAGGTTATCCACTTCTCTCTTTGATCACTGTTGTGAAGCCTCTTACCTTACAGTTCTGTCTTCCAGTAACTCCACAGTGTGCAAATTCTCCTCCGAATAAATAAACAGAGTGTATAAGGTTGAACAACTGCTACGTGTTGAAACAGTTATTGAAGTATAATATTGTTTCACGGCTCAATTTTGCCATTCCAGCTTTAGTTCTTTCAATATCATTCCCAAAGGTTATTGTTTAAACCAACGACAGAGTTGGTTTCAGTCGTTCGGTAAAGGATTCAAAGAAAAATACACAGATGTCAACATTTGAGTCTAAGGACTTATCAGTGAAAATACACCCCACCTCATAGTTTTAACATCACTTTGTAGTTCACAGGTAATTCAGTAACAACAAGTCAAAACTGTCTAGTTTAGTGTTCAACCGACTGAATTAAGTATCTGTCATAACCATGAAAACATTTGAGAGTCGATACTTGTTTTTGACATATTGAAAATCATTGTGATACTGACCATGCAATACTGATAACAGCATACATGGTCAGACCTCATTGATCCCCCTAAATAAGACACATCATGTCAGTGTTGGAGAAAAAAAGATCACATGTCACTCCCAAAGTGAACTCGGAGTAGAGGTGCAACAGTTTATTTGGTCCTCTCTGGTAGATTGACAATGCCAGGCGAATGAGCGGTCATCGTGGTTTCATGCGAACAAACGCAGCCAAAATGGATCACATTCACTTCCGGCATAGCAATAAATGGGACGTCAAAGAAAATCAAGAAGAAACAGATAATAAATTTCAAGGAAATTAACCTGGGGCTGCAGGAGATTGTTAACCGTGTTCGAAGGTAAAGCATGCACTATCCGCAACCCCATGGTTGAAGTACTGTAGAACTGGATGCCGTTCAAGTTAGTTAAACAAGGTGAGCGCATAGTCTATTGTTGAACGTCACACTTGAATTACACGTTTCCATAAGCAGTATTTACAGGAAGTTGCGATACTGCCGCTTGTTTTACTAACAAAGGATGGGAAGTGGCTTTTTCTCAATCAAAAGAAAACTCAGTTTCTAAAGCGCTCGTAGTTTTGCAGGCATCCCAACAGAATGAAGTCATAGCTAGTGACAAGTAAAAAGCTTATCTGAACGGCCTTAATGAGTCAGGTGTGGTTCCCAAAGGGATCATCTAAGCCTTAATGAAAACCTCAAAGGTACAGGGTCAGTGATTATTTGAGGTACCTTCGTAAATATAGATGAAAACGAAATTTCTGTGGTGGAAGCTTAGCGAAATTCTTACTCCTATGTCAATGAAGTGATGAAGTACTACGACAACTCTCTACATAATAGGCCATCCGGAATGATCTTCCGGGCAGATACTTGCCAAGTAGTTTCCCAACTTAAAGTATGGCTTGTGCTTCACTGAGTGCACGTGCTGCACCGATCAGCTAGCAGATCCAGCCGTATTCGACCGGAAATGTCTGGGGCGTATTTGCCCAGAAAGTGTATGTAGACACCATGATGGATGACTGTAGGAATAAGTTAAAAACTGCCATAAGGCGTGAATGGAGGAATTTGGGATCAGATATTGCTGATTCGTTTGCAAACATTAGGTCATATAGATATTTTTCAGAGAAATGGAAAGAACGTTCCTTATTAACTACTTCCGGAACAACCCCTAAGGTGAACTATACCTTTTTCACGGCCAACTTTCTGATTATCGTTATACCAACTTTCTCAAAACACACGAACATTTATATTTTACCTACGATATTTATTTATTTTATTAATTTATATGTTAATTAATTATTTATATTATGTATTATATGTATTATGCATATGTATACATTTATGTATATCAGTTTATATATTTACCTGTAGTATTCTGGTATGCTTTAGACATCAGTGTTTTGATTCACAAAATTTAGTGCGTCAGTTTCAAAAAGAACTTAACTGGTTGTGGAAAAAACTGAGTAGTGTTATAATTTTATCGATGGTTGTAGGCAGTTAGTATTAGCCAACAGCGGCTAAGTTAGATGGAAAGAGCGGAAATGTGCGCGGATGAATGAGTTGGACAGTTCTGTTGCGAGTTGTGGCAGTCTTTTCTGCAATCGATAAATCCAGTCCCGAAGAGAATGATGGTGTTGATGGGATTATTAATTAGCATATGGTTTACAAATGAGCTGGATTCTTGGCCCTCATAAATTCAGTATAGACTAGTGACTGCTTCGTATTCTTTCGAAGCCAAGTTTCATATTTGATGGAAGAAGAAAGATAGGAACGTTAAGACGACGAAAGAAACAATGTTTGCTGCGTAAATCGATCATAATGTTGACAATACGCAATTTCATGTGGGTGTTTTTCGAGATCTTGTTGCAAATCGCAAAGGTGAAAAACATAACCGTACAAGATTCAACGAGTTTTTCCGTTCTCGAGTGAGGATTAAGCTATTCACACTCTGAAACACACCAGTTCAGACTTAACTGTTAAAGAGTGGATGAAATAAGCGAGGCGATCACCGATTTCGTAATCGATTTAGTGCACCGTTTTCAGAAAATTTCAAATATCGGTCGAGTTAGTTTGGACGGGGCATGATGAATCGATGTTAGAAACTAAGTTCAGATGGTGTCCTTGATTGTTAAGCTTTCAAATAAGTCACCACAATACAAAGTGAAAAATATCTGTAAGAAGTAAAACATATCGTACTGAAGACGCATTAACTGAGTAACTCTCATGATTATACTAGTATGACCTAATAAGCGCCAATCAAAACTCCGAAGTGTAGGCGAACACTTATTACAGTATGATCGGTGATCTAATGATAGGTGAATAACGTAGAAAAGCGTTCGGTCCAATTTTCGGTAGATTACCTGAACCCGATTGTGGGACATGAACATGTGAGATGGATTGATCCAACACTGAGGTGAACCGGTCCAAGGAACGAGAAGTGATAGGCAAAAATTGGAGCAACCGACACTACGCAAACGGACAAAAGTGCGCAAGACAGTTGATTTGAAACCAAGTTGCGTTACGAAATGAAATTCCGGTTCATAAACATGAATGTACAATCGACAGAGAGGTATGTGAACTTATTACGGAAGATCTGGTTTTATTGATCGTCTGTTTACCACAATTTGCTCAAGGACGTCAGACTGTATTCTGTCGGTCTGCCGTTGCATACTGTTTACTTATGCTTGTATTTATTCTAGTGTATTTGCATCTTTAGTGGCTTCTTCCGACGAATTGATGTTTTTAATCCAGAGGGCTAAAACAAATTGAGGTTTGTTTCATGAATTAGCAATGTCACGTGCCAAGCGGCTTGCTTCAGTTCTTCCATTCGTTATCTTTGGCCACAGTACGTCGTTCAATGTTCGGAAAGGTTGTTACACACTGAGTAGATTTTAGTTTATTGGCGTCCTATTAGAACATGGTCTTGATTACTGTATTACTATTTTTTCTTGTTTTATAACATCATCAGTAGTTTCATCTGGTTGACCTTTTCCACACCGTGTCTCCATACCACTCAACTGAGTGAACTTCTTGCCAAAAATGAAATACCCTTCTTCTTTCTTCATCACTACTCATTTGGTTTCTGCACATGTTCATAGCAGTGGTCCGTATGTTCGCCTTATAAATAAATCAGCGGGAGTTCGAATTCCAATTCAGGCGAACATATACTACAAATGAGCATCAAGAAGAACGGAACCAAAATCTAATGGTTCTTTCCAAAGGTTATTGGAATAAAATCTGCTTATGTGGGAAAACTGAAACTAAATGTGGGTACCCAACTTATCTGGATCGGCTCAGACAGATTTATGGTGATACTTTGTAATGATGCTGCTTATTTTAGAGCCATCCAATTAATGGCGGAAAACTTAGTTATTCACCCTGCCAACGTACTCGGGTGCCATACTCAACGTAATTTAACCTGTATATTCCAACTTAAACTAAATTAAATCAGCTTATGCAACATACTAATGTGTAATTCACGCACTGAAATCTCAAGCGAGAATTAGACAATCCAAATTAGTGAGGTCGAAGCAGAGACCAATCATCTGCACCCTACCATTCAAACTACTTCATAGTGTGTTATGTGCAGTCCATAATCTATTGTCCATTACAGGTTTTGGTTTATCACTTCCGTTTATACAACATCAGTAATATGTAACCAGCAGATTGAAACTTATGCGTTTTGGAGCCAATGCAAATGCGAAATCGACAAGTACTGTGACTGAACACAACGTCAGTTATAATCGTTGCGCAGCCAAATGCTCTTTGAACAATGCATGCTTAGTCGTTAGGGTATGTAGGCTGAACCGTTTTGAAACACAGTTTAGCAGTTCTACTGTAACATTTTATTTGTGGAACACATAAACCAAAATCATACATCCATTTCGTCTGGTTACGTTGTGCATAAAAGATGTAGGAGAAAGAATGGCAAAGGGACAAAACAATTGTGTTACAAATGTATCAGCTGATAAAGTAAGATAAAAGTCCACTTCGATCGCATGCTTACAATGGCTAGTCACATACAACCAACCCGTTTTGGAGGGCTGTACCAGACACTTTAATTTAGCAACGCCGGTCTGTCACTGTAACAGTGAAACAGATCAAACAAGTGATAAAGACGCTTGTTTGTCCTTAAAAAAGTCAATTGATCATCAATTTTCAAGACGAAAACAATTACTGCTATCATCTGAAAAACTAGCTAGCGACATTCGCAAGGAAGAACAGAGTTATGACTGTGAATTCATGAATCAAATTTAGTCTCGCTTATTTGTTTGAAACCCAAAAGTTCGAACTTCAGTCTTATTTACCAACAACAACCAAAATACTTATCGTAGCTAAATTGAAAGACCTCAACGAGACCACCGGTCACAATGTCAGTAGCAAACATTCCGCTCTCATCGAAATTCTACTACTATTGTAGTGTGAGTAGTATAGCGCGATCGCTCATCCTCACTGCACTATGACAGTTTCTGAGTCAAAGGTTAATGAAAGCCGGATGACTATCACACAACCATCTAGTCCCATTTTTATCAGTCTTTGATTCATTTCTATCGAACATTTAGAACATAACCAGAATTTTCGTAGATTTAGCACATGTCGTATATGTTTGCATATAGATTTAGAGTCAAGTAATTCATTTTGCGTCTTCATGATGAAACTCCTGTAGTCCGAATGAAGGGCGCTCAAAAATCTGCAAACTGAAGTTCCATTCGTCTATCCACATGAGCTGATTCTATGTAACACCGCGCTCTGTACAGCACGTTAACCCACAGTACATTCTTGTTTACCCGTATCTATGTCAGGAGAGGTGTAGGTATGACATGCCATGACTGAATCTGTACACTAGTTAAACGTCGTTGCAATGTGCATAAGGATGCTGAAAAGTTACTAAGCTCACCTACAGTACGACTGGAATCAAAGACGCTTAACTTGACTGTCTTTATAAGACACCTGTCCAATTTGGTAGTGGCTAGTTTGGTTTCACCATTTTAGTGCAATTGCCATACTTCTTTGAACACGTTATCCATAAACGCACAGTTTACCTGTAAGCATTCAGTTTTTCAGTAACCTTGCTTTTCCAGCATGGCATGCTAACAATTTATCAAAGTTAACTGTGTTTGTTTATTTACATCACCACACAAAATTAGACATGCGGTGAAAGCCAGAACTATTCTGAAACTACTGGACATAGTGTACACAGGCACCACAGGGATGACCATGTGTGAACTGATGTGTGACATGATGAGCCGACCATAACGATCTAACTGAAGGACAACCAGGATGACGGATCAATTAAGCTCGCTATCGCTGCTTCACGTTTTACCTGTGAAGATTACTGGAATATTCTCACTACTAATTATTCATATATACTGTATGAAAAATCTCCCAGCAAACCCTAATACAATGCAGTTGTAGATCGACTGACGTTGCTGTTATGATTCGTAACTTGAACAGTAACGACAAAGCTCCGGAACGTCGATGGGAGACAATGAGAATAGCCTACCGGTAGGTAACTAATGATAAACTCAGTAGAATATCTGGGTACGATTTGTATTCGTTCGCCGAACAAACCAACACACATATGCCGAAATCAGTTGAATATTTCGTAGTCGCACCATCCTGTGAGTGCTATTGGTTACGGCTTATCAATAATGTTTTGACTAAAGTTTGAAATTTATTCTACTTATCCGTCATTCAAATCTTTTAGTAACTCCTACCAATCTTATAAAATTATGCGTTGTAAGCTGTATGGTGGTATGCTGTTCTACGTCAATGTGGGCCATACTTGAAGTGAGCATTTTATTATTTTGTTTCGCAATGATGCAACTGTGTAATACAGATAGGCACCCTGTCACCCAACTCGTCGACAATGTTGCTTTAAACCACTTCAAGACCCGGGGGTAGGCCGGCCCCGGACCTCCCTCTGATCCGTTCCGGAATCTTCAGGGAGTTGTCAAGAAAGATAGAATACGAAAAGTCTGTAAACTACTGTTTGCACTCAGTTTCACTCACAAAGCTTCAGCTTCATCCTACCTCGCACAATATCGTTGAAACGAGCACAAAACACCTAGTATGATGGCCAAGTACGCGTGGATGTACATGGGGTCGTCTGGTCACCATAAAGCGATAACAGTGAAGACAGCCAAGTGTGTCGGAAGTCAACCCTGATCCAACCATGCATTGTTTCTATATTATCGGGCAAGAAAACCTGGGCAGAATTTTGCATCGGTTAAGTGATCTCGAGCAAACACTCGTAACCAGCTGCACTGTTACGTATGCCTTGATTAGATATCCACTCAGTCATGTTTCTTATTGCTGATCGATACTCACCGAGCAGTTAACCTTTGCGGAATATCGTTCGTTCAGCCCGCCATCATTGCATTAGATTCAGCATACCTTCACGAACCTAGCAGTGTTAGAGACAGAAACCACCTGGGATGCAATCCTGTTTCCATATGACACCTCTCCGACTTCGCCCTTTTCACATGGTTAGCCAGCGTAGGAACGCCATCTGCCCGTTTTTGAAATCTCGCGTTCTTACGCTGTGTGGTTGTCCAGTATCGTTCAGGTCACCGCATGCTACCCGAGGCCATTGTTTGGCTCCGACTTGTCGTACTCCTTTAGATTGTATAGATCGTTTTAGTGTCCACTAACCAATGGTAATAGCCGTTTTCGCACTGGCTTGGCTTAAGACATGAACTTCGTTGGGTTCGCTGACCATTTAGCCCAGACCTAACAGTGTCAAATTGATGGCATTAATCATGAATGTGCTTTCCTATTCCTGTCAGCAGTCAAACGGGGACAAGCAGCTGAATTCATCAGCAAGATGTAATATGCCACACGAGGCAGTTAGTATGGCAGGCTTCACTGGCCTGGTTAAAGAACGACCCAGGATGTGCCACGTCAGATTTTAAAAATATGACAACATGTGGAACTTGTTTGGTTGCAGCGGGATTAGCTTACAGTTCGTCTTGATTGTGAAACACCAGTTGGAACAACAGCCCCTTACATTTGACGTTAGTCAGTATGGTATTGAACGTTGGCACATCCTTCTTGATTTTATGCTTTCTTCGAGACTTCAACTTCGAGAATGATCTTACCAACCACTTTGACCCGCAGTCAGTCTTCTGGCACATATCTCTAATGCACTCCTGGAAGTGATACCCGTTGAAAAGACAGTGTTGACCTAAGATCAGTATGCGGCGTGAGAATTTGGCCGACCATCTGGGATCACGTCACTGGATTTAGGAACGGTAGTTCTGCAAACACACTTGCGGGCTTGCTCCGGAATCGCATCGTCATTTTTGAAACTGGTAAAATCCGATGCTCTATTGCCTGTAGAGGATCCTGAATGAGCTCATTTTGCGAACTGATTAATTTTCCAAGAGAAACATACTGAAAGTGATTTTTACAGGCAACTGATGCTTGAAACTTTGGTTCTTACATTAGTGTTGGTAAGCTACTTCAGAGGATACTGTCCAAAATGTTCTCGTGACCGCTGCAACAATTGCCGAGGTTGTTCGAAGTTAACGGTCATTGCGCTCCACTACTTCGCCATATTTTTCTGACGTGACGGAATACTGGCTCATCATGTCGTTGCAGTAATAGCAGCAGTAGTAATGCTTGAGACGGTTCAGCGTACCGCGAAACAGCCTCGCAAGTTATTTGGTTGAGAAATGTTAATGATGTCAGGTCATCCCACAAACGGTAAACAGTTTGACGTTGCGGTTGTGAACATTCGAACCAATCATCTATCGTCAGCTCAGGTGACGGCTGTGTCAGGTTGGCGCCGACGTCTTAACACAACAAGTAATCAACAGCTAATCTCCGGGTGCTTTCGATGTGCGTTTGTTTGTTCACTAAACCATAAAAGAATAGTTCGTCACTTTTGCATGTTTCATGAAATCACTTTGTCCACTAACTGAATACTCACCTTCCAGGAAGATGGCGCTGCGAGTTGTAACAAACTTGTTTTCCACAATTTTCTGAGTGTGGATTAGGCAACCGAGTACTTTGTTCTTAAAAGAAGTTCGTACACATCCTACAGTTAACATACCGAAAGGTCACTTTACTAATTACAATCTTGACTTCTGTAAGCTAATTGGGATCGGACCCCCCCCCCCCACCACCACCACCACGTACCATGATCACCCGTGGCTCGTCGTTTGAGTGATTAAACCTGGTTGTTTGCAAATTTTTACCCCGTAAATCGGATCAACGGAAGTTTTCTTAATATTGATCTTATTTCCTGGAACGTATATGGCTGTATTGATCTGATGAAGAAGTATCGAAAGCAGTTGTTCGTCATCGTTGTTTTCTATTACGTAATAGGAACTTTCGAGAGAGTATGGGACCAATTACTCTCAAACGGTATTTATTACGACGTAACATCCTCAGGTCCATGCAGTCAGTATATTGTCAGATAGTCGATACATAAATGAAGGATCATCGATTTGGTAGTCGTTCCTATCAGCAATCATCATACCCAGTAAAAATGACCTAGTTCTGTTATTTACAGAATAACCTCCATACTGTACAAACCACTGAAAATTACCTTACGTAGCTTACAATATCAGCCCAGTCAGAGAGCTGGATGTGAGCCGAGATGAGTTTAGGGGAACCAAACAGTCATTAATCGAAGAGCTCGGATAAGTGAGACGACTTCCAACGGTTAAAACTGAATCGCAACAAACATGGATTCACATATAATAATACCAGCAGTTTCATCTTAACACAAACGGAGAGTGAAAAGCAAAACGTATTTTGCGAATAAGATGTTAAGTCGGAAGCTTTTCATTAACGTTAAACACAACAACGTTGTGTTACGAAATGAACGATCAACTGGAAAACGAAAACTCGGAGGATCAAACGACTTATCCGTCATCAGCATGTGCCAGATACCCGAAGTACGCATTCTGATTAAAAAATCTAGAATACAAAAGTACAAGCCTCCTAACCGAGTCGGATGAACGAACGGCCTCAGCACACCACTGTAAACAAAGCCAGACTAGTTGGCATGGGGATGCACGCGCATTTCAGATCAAGGCGACCGGGGCCATCGTCCTGGTGTTTTTGGCCATCACAGCCCACGATCGATAACATCGGGCTGTTGACAAACGTCTCTATAAGTGTTCCAGCGTTTCAAAGAAAACGCTGAGCTGAGAACAAAAATGCATCGATGAGTGCAAGTGGATAAAGTAAGAATATACTCCTCTAACAGATTTTGCTATCACGATATTTTTGTGATCAAACGATGGATAATGGAAGCTACATTCATGAACGACATAGGTTTACAAATTATTAGAAGAATGATCGAACAAACTAACAATTTCCACACAGAATTTGAGGCACTTCGTGCTCAGTATTTGATGTATTGTGCTATTTGTGCACTCTGAAGTGACGTTTTATAGTCGTGTTGCAAAAATGATTCGCGCCGCTTGGTCCTTCTCAGTTTCGTAGCCTTTTTATTAAACCGTATTGTTCCACTTCTTGTCAACATGCCTTATTTCACCATTTTACTCAAGCTGTGATGACGACAACTTGTTGCGTAATCGAGATCGGCGTGAACAGCTGGTTCGAAACTGTTGTACAGATTGGAGTGCTTTGTTCTCTGGACACCTACTTCATCAAGAAACATGGTATGCCCACGATGCGTAGGGCGTTCAGTTTGGGTCGACACAAAACACTTGAATTATGCGGGCTTTGGATAAGTGATTACGACCTAGAATAACATGTTCATACATGTGTGTACCGAACGAACTGGTCCAAGTAAACGACATAAGACACTTCTTACAAGTATCGTGTTATTCACAAACTGCTCTCCATAGGATTGTACAGCCTATAAGTGTATGTACTTCTGACAGCAGTTTATGCTCGAGGCTTGTGGGTCTTGGGGTGATTTATTCGATCTGTGTGTGTCTCTTTGTCTGACTCTGGTTATGTTGGATCACACTCTTCTCAGTTCCGTTTTTTGCACAGCTGTTGCACACACTTTGGTCTGGACGAATTGGGCATGTTGGAACCAGGCCGCACTCTTGGAACACAAGCAATTGAACAGCATGCCTTTGATCTAACAACTAAACAGTCTATTGAGCTGGTTTTTATTTATGCCGTCTGTCGTGAGAATATGTAGGAGATCATGAGGGGTTTTAGCACAAAGCATGTGGGCACGTGACCTGTTAACTGTAAATCGGTTGGAAGGTTGATGAAAAATTTGCTGCAATGAGTAGTGTTCATGACTTGCATGGAAATGGCCGAACGTGCACATCAACAGATGATTGATCTGCCAGTTATGTTCTGCGACAATGGGTTACCTCAAACACAGGATCTACATTGAACGTCCACAGACACAGTGTCTGTG
>JTDE01000519.1:63041-74588 GCA_014338405.1 Paragonimus skrjabini miyazakii | reverse complement strand
ATTTTATATCTGGATCCACAGTTTGCGGACTATTATCATCCGTAGATGGCGTTCGGTATGCTAGAGGGGTAAATCCGGTGTCTCCCACATACACTGCACCAAAGTGACAAAAGTGTGATGGGGACCCTTTTGTTTTTAGGACCGTTCATAAATGTCACCCTGGTTCAACACTAATGCTATCAAACAGATTGATGTCCACTCAATAATCATTGTAACTGAAACTGTCTTACACTTCCAAATCGGGCAAAATATTGCAATTATGACAGCTAGCACGTGAACAAAAGTGAATTAATCGCTAGTTGTATGCTCCGAAATATATCCCAAATACATATGTACCTGCATGTGCATCATTATACAATAATAAATCAATAAAAGTCATTGTACTCCTCACATTCACATTTCTTTTCCTTATACCAATAATCACCAATAATCATTAATGCCAATAATCACTAATCCCTCAAAAGTCTCGGTTCCATTTCGAAAATAATGGAAGCTTTTCCACATCAGAAGGACGCTATCTCTCTGATGAGCGGTTTGTCACTTCTGTAAAAAAAACTAGTTTGCAGCATGCTGGGCTCGGTTACGAACTGATCTGGTGTATTTCTCTACGAATTGCTGAATGTCAAGTTCCCTATACGCAGCCGCAATTATACCCAAGTTACATTGACTCGTTTTCCTCCAATACGGTAGGTTTACCGTGGCTTACGGTCAGCTCGTTAGCTCAACAAGCCTAAAGAATATATAAAGTTATCAGTCAGCAAGTTACGTAATTCGTCATCGAAGTGGACGACGTGTTAACCAAAATGGAAGTGTTCTCCATGGCAACATCTGTAGTAAAACTGTGACCACTGAATAGAAGCATCAAGCACGATGACACTTATATACTTCACAGCAAATCCAAAAAGATGCAAGAGCAAAAGTAACAAAAACAATCGTTGCAAAGTGACCAGATTGCCGTTTCAAATAATAGTTGATACAAACACATTTAGATTCAGAAATTTCGTTATAAGAGCTTCAAAATGTAATGTTAAAAATCTGTCCCAACTTTTACAGCCAGCGCCACAGTATTCTCTACCAATTAATTAATAAGTATGTGCTTATCCTTTACGGAAAAACAGTATAATAGACGTATACGATAGTAATTCGAATTTTGGGTGAGATTTTTTGGCTGTCATTGTGGTCCTATTAGTATTGATTTACTGATGCCTTAAACATCAAAATTCATACAATTTACATAGTGTTTACCATACTGCTTGTGTCGCCTATTGGTTGATATAACATTTGTTTGTCTTCGCTACCGCCTCGTCTCATACACTATCCCGGTTACTTATTGTCCCCAATAAAATTAACCTTTTGCTATCGTAAGGCAGAATGATAACAATCGTTCTTGTCCATCTGTTATACCTCAAAGACATGCAGGAGATCTACCAGTACTGATGGATCAGAGATATCCAGTGTTTGCAGCCGATTTGGCTGCCACATAACCGTTCAGAACAAGCTTGCAGTATCATGAATGCTGACACTGGTACCACCTCAAATTTACTGGCCACAATTGAGATCAGTTGATTCTACTGACTTCTTCGACAGCGTCACTTATCCGTATGGATTACCACTTCAGAGAAGGCCGCCGCCCACCAAGGCCCGTAACCTTCACGTTGCTGGCCACCGACAGTGAGTGAAAACAAGACTCGTTTAAGTGTAGCTGAATGGCATCTGAGAATGACAAAGCATTACACAAGGCCATGGTCGAGATTCAGAGGACTCTTTCTGACACGAAATCAGAGCTGAGTTCATTGTACGAATACCTAGCGCTCGCCCTTCTCAGAGTAAGGGCTACTCGAAAGATAGTGACAGTGCCTAATGCTCAAATCGAGGAAGCCGCCACAAATTTGAAAGACAATGCACTGTAGGAGAGAAAAATTGTTTTGTGGGGGCGATTTCCAACCACATTCTCTTAATGTGAGCAAGCCAAGGCGGTGTTAAACCATTCCTTCTCACCAGATCTAGCAAACCTGGTTACCGCAAACGGCTTTCGATCAAAGGCTTCCAATCAGTCACTCAGACTTCTTGTAACGTTACTCGAAAGTTGAGCAAGCGAGAAGTACCTGATAAAACGACGGACATGAGGGTGATCCACACATATCTGAAGGGTTTCGTCTGACCGCTTTCGGAAGAAACGGGAGAAGTGCTCCCAAATTGCCAAGACAAGGTCTGTAGTGAAAATCTTAACCGTGATGGCTTGAATATCCACTAACAAATAACGATATATCGATGATAGTCAATGAAATGGTCAAGTCAATGGTTTGGATCTTTAGTGTTAGAATTGGTGTACAAGCTTGACGCTGTGGCGCTCGTCGGGACCGTGTTCTGTCCTGTGCAGTTTTGTGGCCTTCTGTGTTCCGATTCGGGTCCAATCACGTCATGCGTGCCCGTGTATCGGCCGCCCCGATTCATATCCACTTGAAGCGTCCCATTAGCTGAGTGTGCAGATGGCGACTGCGCGCGTGTTTGCGTTCGGATGTGAAAGACAGTTTACAGATCGGTGAATGTGTGGATGTGTAGTGCCGGTTGGGACAGTGAGCGCCACCTAGGCTAGACGGCTTGACATTTGATGGGCCGCGTGAGATGGCGAGACGGCGGCTACAGGTTGACCCAAAACTTCAAGTCAAACCAAAGGTCTTACCCCCACTCTTAAGTGTGCACCAACGCCTCCACCCCCTGAGAGATCAACCAAAGCGCCTTTATACACAGCAAAAGTGGTTATCCTCACCTCCCAGAAGCAGTCAACCACCTGCAAAACTGCCCTGGCCTGAGGAAGTGACCTACAACAGTGGTACAAGCTATTGATCTTCTTCCTTACTTTCAAATGCTTCACCCAAAAAGAAGTCTGTCAAAAACCCCTCTGTTCCCAAGTTCCATAGCACTATGGGCCTGCCCCAGTCACCTCCGGCATCCAGAAAGATTCGTGCTCGGAGTACTCCAATGACATTTTCTTCGGATGGACCGGAATCTTTTCTTATTAGGCCCTCTTCCAACTTAAAATGTCATCCGAATTTTTGTGAGTGCAAAATTACTAACCACCCTGCAGTAGTTCGGAAAGCGGAAGTGGTCCGAAAGCCGTCGACCTCGGACCAACGGAAGCAGGCACAGCGCACCACAAGGATGCTCACATACGCTGAAGTTGTGATGAAGCGACCGCCACCATCCAGGAAGGCGTGCGAAACTCAGTCGCCATCCGCACATTCCCCCCGGTTACTATGACTACTTTCCCAAGCTCTTCCTCATACTTTCCATATCTTTTTGTACCTAACCAAATGAGGAAGTAGCTCTTAAATGTCTTTTAAACAAACCACCAAAAATTAGACAGCTGGTCCACGCCACTAGCCCTCACATTCTAGTTGTTACAGAGACCTGGTTTTTCACGGATATCAGTGATAATGAGTAGCAAATTCCTGGCTCCTCAATGTACCGAACAGACCCCTCCTGTGGATGCATGAGAGACTCTGCTCTCTTCCTAAGCCAGAAACTTCCGGCGCCGACTGTCATTAGAGTTTACCTCTGCAAAAAAAGTGACCCACTCCCGCCCAAACGTCAAATCCGTAGTCATAACACGCTCCTGTATGCCGTTCGCCATCATGCAGTGCATCCGACGGCGAGGTCATTCCAACCGTCTTAAACAGTATCTCGCTTACACAGCGTTCCATTCATTTTCTTATCATGGGCGATTTCAGTGCACCCAAACGCAACCGGGGATCTAACATCACATGAGGACTCTGACCTCGGATTTTCGACATTCTTGGCAGTGTTTATCCATGAAAAAGCCTGGACACAACACGTCAGACAAGATATCGTCCAGGACGGTCACTCTCCTTGATTGACCTGATTATTACGAACGAAGCTCATCTGGTAGATACAGTAATCATTAAGTCACCTCTGGGATATAGTGAACACTTGCTACTAGTTTTTGATCTTATCTGTTACTGGCTCCAAAAAGCCGTAACAAAGACTTCAGTCCGAAACTTCCAGAAATCAGACTGTAATGCACTAAGCATACTCAGCGTCTAGTCCGGCCAGGTGAACCTGAACTATTACTCTTTTTAAGTTCCCATTCACGAAGCCGATGGAATTCCTCCTCTCGTTCACCGCTACCGCGAAACATACGCCGCCTTCTTGACTTACGTACTCGTTTATTATCCAAACGGCAGCTAATGTGCAAACCAGAGAATCTAGATGCTTTTCGCACTATACAAAACGGGTGCAAGCGGAAAGTGTGGCATCACACACCACGTACATACAAACATTTTGCTGATATTTCGCGAAAATAAGAACTTTCTACACAATATGTACGCCATCAGAGAAAAACAAAACCCTCAGCACCTCCTCTACGGCTACCCGACGGTGAATCTCATCCAACCCCAAATGGTTGCCAAAACACTCAGGGAGTACCATTCGGCGGTTTATAATGAGGTTCCCCCGAACTGCCATCCAATCCTCTTGACGCGAAACCTTCAGCAACCGTTCCCAACAGTCAATTTCTCTGCTTTATGTTTAGGGTCTCTTAGTTAAGATCAATCCATATACTGCATGAAGGAACTCATTCCCGGATCTCCAAAGTTTGACGGTGCCCCTCCATAATCTGTTTAAACAGACAATTCTGAATGACACTGTTCCGGAAGCATAAAAAGAGATCAATATCACCCCCATAATTAAATTAGGTGATCAACAGTCTCTTACAAGCTCTCTGCCACTCATTCTCACTAGCATCCCCTGCGTTTATTAAGACGCGTCATTCCTAAGCAATTCTTGTCAAATAATCTTTTCTTTCCTACTCAGCATATATTCTTTTCCGACATATGCTGCATAACCGGTATGTTAATGTTAGTTTGTCAATGTGGAATATGTTATATATTATATGATAATCTATCAATCTACACGGAAAGCCTGACACAGGTCGAAGACAATGACCACATCCCAGACGCCATCTTCTTTAGTTTTGCCGAAGCTTTTAGCGTTGTCTCGTACGGCCCTCTTAAACATATGGCACCAAAAAGATTTTGCGTTGGAACAATTCTATCTTCGGTAACATAACTTTTAGAGTGGAAACGGGTCGGACTTTTCTTCTCATTCTCCGACCTCCGTTGGAATTTCTCAAAGATGCATTCTCAGTTCAATGTTATTTCTAGTACTTATCAACGACCGTCCCGGTTTCATTTCCAGAAATGCTGTCCCTTTATACAGACGACTTAAAAATGTAAAATACTTGTGAATACATTGCAGATGGATCTTGAAAGCATTAAATGCCGATCGGTTGACTGGAGTCTCCCTCTAAATGACAGTAAGTATGCATGCATGTTATTCGGAAGGTACTTATTCGTGATATATGATACACATAGTGTAATAGATATCGCGAAAGTTGATCCGGAGAAACACCTGGGGATTTAGCTGTCGCCTGGTTTATCCTTTTCTTATCACCACCAGATGGCCGCCAAAAAGGAATTTGGAACTATTGGGATGATAGAAAGAGTCTTTCGCTGCATAGAAAGGCATGCTTTTCAGACGCTTTACGGAGTCTATATAGGAACATTACTTGAGTACGCTAATCAAGTCCTGTATTTCGGTCTGAGAAAAATCACTCACCAACAAGCGTGTCCAATGAGTAGCCGTCAAAATGGTCACTGGTCTGAGACATTCCTCCTACGAAAGTCGACTTGAAATTCCTGACCTTTATCCACTCGAATTTGGAAGACTCTGCGGTGACTCAATCCTTACACGTTTATATAGGACTCGTGCAGCAATACTTTACCTCTGTAGGTGATACTAGTAGAAGAAGTCAAAAAAAGAAGCCCTACAAGCGCCGACATCGGATCTTTCTTATGAAACAGTTCTTCTGGTACGGGGTTATCAATCAGTGGAACGACCTTTCATTTGGGGTTGTCGGTTGCTCTCCTACGGATTGTTTCAAGATGTTATTAGATTCCCACTTAATTAAGACATTATTAGATTGGTAACTTACTCCATTATTGGTACTTTCTGTAACTCTCAACAGCGGTGCTACACCCTGTTTTAGCTGACTACTTTTCAGGTCAACAGAAACCTGTTAACTATAGAAATTGACTAATTGACTGGATCCGGGCCTCTAGCCTCAAACCGATGCACAAATCGCTGAAACGCATTCTATAGACTATCACTGAATGAAGTGTGCGTCAATGGCATGATTCGGCATCTCTGCCAGGAGCGCTTTGATCACATTTCTTGTAAAAGACTCATTACTCACGCTTCTTGATGGAGTAATTCACGATTCCACCAACTTCTGTACTATCTTCCAGTACAGCAAGACTATACCGTTCCTTTGGCCACCCACCGTGAAATACAGTCGTATCTGTCTGTTACAAACAGAGACCATATATCACACAATCAACGCATGACCTGATTTATTTTTATTTTATACCTAAATGATTCATCTGATATGCTCAAGGCACACCACTCATCGTGCTACAAAAGTTATCATTTTTCCATTTACTGGTAAGGAACGTTCAGTTTCCCTTGTAAAATAAATTTACGTCACATCGTCATCACAGAAGTGCTTTTCTGTCATCAACAAATTGTTACCCACAAATAGTATTCTCAGAAGCATACGGAATGCAGCTGCGCGTTTCTATCAGAAGCACTACAAGACGGAGAAGAAATGCGTCGCGGGATTGTATGAAAGTGTAACGTGCAGTCGAAACCAGCAAGCGCGCACTGGTTGAACTTGGACTGCGTGACAAGGCTTGCTTCTGTATTATTGACGTCGTTTTAGTTTACCTTTGTGTAAGTCGTGTGCATGGCTTACTGGGCCTTTGGCTCATGCTTGTTTCTTGTTGTTTCCTCTTACATCACTATTGTTGGAATCCCTAATTCGGAAGATCACTGTCCCCCAGTGTCTCCAAGTTGTCCCAATGTTGGTCCGCAAGTGTAACAGACAACCCGAGTAGAAACGGTCGGTTTATATGTTACAACAGCACTTCGACGATGTAACAAGCAATGACCGGCACTACAGCAACCTCCTGTGGCAACTGGCCTGGCTGCTGTTCTATGGTGATATAAGCTTATGGACAACTATTTGCAAATAACACGGGTAACTTCCGGTTCATCAATTGGAACAGCGTGACTATAATCAGCCATGGGTGTCCTGATTACCTTGATGCTATTTGCCCAGCAACCGCCAGTCAGGACAGCACTCCGCAACCAAAAAACACCGAGAATACAATGTGACTGGAACAGCCTAGTTTCAAATCCTCACCCCAATTGCCTAACCAAATGTTACTTTTAAATATTTGTAGTTTGAAATAAACTGACTGTATTCACGACTCTAGAGCTTCCGTTTCTTCTGAGTTGAGGCTAGCAACGGACTTTAGCTAGTTCATTACTTACTGTTAGTTCAACGAGTTCGAGTAAACGTGCACACGTCAAACAATTGGTGAGTGTTGACGATCACCTGGAAAACCATTGATTATGGCTGATTCATATTGTTAGTTTCGTCGCCTAAAGCATTCCTTGAAATCTGGCAACCCACAAGGGAGAAATGAGGTTCCGTCAGAAAATTATATGCGGAAAAATGCAGTCTTCATCACAAGTATTTGGATATCGTCCAAACTGTCAAGCAACAGTTCTCCAAGCGTAACAAACTGTCATAACTACGGACCTGATAGCTGACGGTGTGCGCTTACTCCGTAAATTCGTATCCCTTTATCACATCTAACAAAACTTCATCGCATCTCAGTACCAACAGTAATTCTTAGTTTTTCTTATCGACACAAGACGTTTTTCAATTACCAAAGCAAACTCAGTTAAATGAAGACGTGGTTTATTTGAGAGCAACAACAGAAAACCCCATACAAGTGACAAAACATTTTGAAACGTCCGTCTGTAGCACATTAGCAATATAAGTGATGGCATTTTATGACCGTCCCACACACACAGCGAGCTTCAGACGCGCCGATATGCATATATTGTTGAGTTCTGGGTGCGTACATAGATCATGGACATCATTAATTCAAAATGTGTCAGGCGTGCAACTGCAAAGTCCCTCTTGTCCTAGAGAAGGAAGTTCATACCAATCTGCCGAATCCTCCACCGCTTCGCAAAGATGGAGATCACAGCTTGTGGCATCGTACACTGTCGAAATGGAAGATGACACACTCGGTGTAAACCGGTCTTGAAAAGAGCAGCAACTTTTCTGTAAGACGTCTTGAATTCCCGTACAGAACTTGCTCGGTCGACCAGAGCATTAGACACCTAAAATATTCGGTCATTCTGGACGGTCTATAGTGATAGAAAATGTGCTTGTAGTAAAGCATTGTTGGTCAACTCAATCAAAATGTGATCCAGAATGACTGATTCATTTCTCCCAATTGGTGGGTCATGCATGGTCGCTTTGCATCATAGGAATGTCCATGCAATCGGTGAATCGTTTGTCTTTTTCCATCTAAGTTCTTATGGTGAAATCGTGGTTCATCAGTTCGCCTAGTGCGTTTCAATCGATCGTCACATTTTGGTCCATGGCGGCCCGACGGAATTGTGTTGAGTCCGTTGAAATGCAGACTGATTGAGTGAGAGTTATTCTGCAGAGGCTACATAATCGGTGAATATCGAGACGTGAACAATAATAACGAGATGAAGTTGCTTTATTTATTTTGAGACGTTGGTTATTTAGCCAGTGCACTTTTAAGAGTGTAGCGAGTTGCGTGCCATAGCCCTGTTCCCGTTCAACCCAGATCAAAGGTAGTTAACCAATTTTAACTGCCCTTATCCACTTAGTGTCCAGTAGTTTGACTCTTCTGAAGGTTACTGGTAAGTGGTAGGAAATCAGGTTGATGTACGCTAAACACCATTCACAATCGGTCGAAACCATCCCATTCCCATACATTTCCCGGACTGCACATTTCGAACAGAAACACTATGCTCAAGTTGCGCTCTCGTTAGAGCTCGTCAATAGTGCATATCCTTTTCACGGTCGGGATAAGATCTCCTGTCACGCTTTCGTGAGGCAACCGTGTTGACTACTGCGCCGTTGACTTCATATCAGGCACGGTTGAATCATCATATGTAAACGCGTGGCCGGAGTTCTACTCCGGGCCTTGGCAAGAATATTCATTGCTGACAAGCACTAGCGAGAGTAAAACTCAGTGCTAAGGATTCTTTGCGAAAGGGCCTATCAGAAGTCTTTGGGAGCTGTGTACGACAGAACGTCCGTACAACGAAAGTTTATGGGAATAAAATATTTCAACAAATCTTTTATTGTTAGAAAAAATCGATGAATTTCACTAAACACCTAGATTGCTTACGATCATGGGCACACACACAATCATCTTGATATGCCGTGCACATCGTTATTTCCCTATTTGTATGGTTCTTAAGAGGGCAGCTTTAATACAAGTACTTTATTACGAAACCAAGTTCAATATGTGCACATTCACGTGCGCATACTTGACAGATCAGTAACTTATACTGGTGTGTAGTGATGTGCATGACCTACAGTATCACTTCTAGTTTATCAAGATTTAAAGAGAGGTAGGCGTTCTAGGTGTTCTAAACAGAAGCGGTACATAATTGCATTCCGTTTCACCACGCATGCTGATTTTGCTGTTCCGTCCAGGTACTTCACGCTGTGAAATGAAATGGAACTGTAGTTGAAATAAGTCATCAATTGCACTCTTGCAACTACCCTAATGAACGTCTTACTATCCTTGTCCATACCTACATACAACCACACGCAACATACCGCCAAGCGGTACAAGTGGACAATGCTCACAGTAACACATCGAGTTAAACGCTTTAATTTTTCTCCCAGCTTCCTCGCCGTTTTATTTCCAACAATACAGTGTCCATTGTGCCAGTATACAGTGAGCAATGTCTCCTCAAGGTCAAGTGCTGTCGGCTCACGTCGCAGGTCGAGTAATTATGAAGTCATACTTGAGTGGTATGCCCGAATGGAAATTCGGGTTCAACGACAAACTGGGCTTTGAAAATAAACAACGGAACCCGATTGGCGTTGATAACAAGTGAGTTTTTGTCCATCTGAATTCCATAGATTCACAAACTGTGCGTTTATCTGTGCGTGTGCGCCTAAGTGTTTCTAGGAGAGTCATCTTACTCAGGTTCAGGTCGATCTCTTTTTGGTAGCCGAAGGCAAACGTGTTGAAATAGAAATATGTTACTTTTACTGGGCAGTATAGAAGTTATTTCTAACTTAACTCGGGTGAAAATACTATAACCACTTCTTGTTAAGATTGGTTGACACTGGGAGACTCATTTAACAGTTGTGCGAAAGTTTGAAGTAAAATCAGGAACAAAATGGTCACTAGCACTCGAACATTTACATACTTCGATTAACTTTCACTTTTCCTGGATATCCGATCGGAGTCTTTTGGGGGGACATCAGTGTGCCACTAGCATAGCTTGGTAGTGTCGTAGTAATGATGTTAATTCTTTAAGCACACCTTTGGCAACGGTATGTACGTGGCGGATGCTGCTACTTGACTGTGACTTGACGTGATATTGGATGGCCTCATTGCATCCGCGTATGCTTTGTCTATTGGTTGGCCGGTATGAATGGGCTGCGCGTAACATTGGCGGGTGGGTTGTTTTGTTCTGTTGTATTTGTGCGTGTTCTTCACCTATCCGTCTGGCTGATTGCATGCACGTGTTTGTGTGTGTGTGTGTGTGTGACCTTTTCTGCTACCTTGGCATGGTGGTTAGGCCAGTGTGCTGTTTTGATCCGGAGGGCTGTGCTGACTGCGACCTCGGTCGTTGCAGGTTCAACCATGTCAGATTGGCCAAAGGGGAGCAGCCGGACAAAAAGCAGATGCGTCCGTTGTGAGGTATTCGTTGTTTCGGTTGAGTTTGATATTTTTTTCTCCCTGATCTGATTCCCTGTATGTGCTTGGTTTGTCTGTGCAGTATGTGTGGTTGGTTTGGCTGTGCAGTATTATCTCCATGTGAATGTACCGAATGTCTTCGATTGTGACTGCCGAGCCTGTTCTGGATGGTTGATGCTGCTGTGTGTGTGTGTGTGTCACCTGCTGCCTTGTGGTACATGCTCTTGAGCCAAGGGTTTTGGTTGAGGGCCCTATTCGCTCTCCTGTCTAGGTCTGGGCGTCCTGGCAGTATCCTTAGGCCATAAAACCCATGATGATACAACATAAACCAAATACCATACTGCCTCGGCTGTCGCGCAGGATAAACCGGGTCGCCTTATCTGCTGCACATGGCAAGATGGATAGGCGAAAATATGCTACTGCCAACCATTCACCCTCATACTGCCTCCCCAACATGAATCCCCCAGCAGATAATGCTGACTCAAGTTTCAGTAACCCGAAGAGCAACCTTAAACAGGCCAGGGGACGCAAGACGCTCTGTGTTGGAGCATGTAATGTTCGCACGCTGCTGGATCGATGCAGCTCCAAAGGACGGCCAGAACGGCGCACTGCACTGACCGCGATGGAACTGCGTCGCTATAGGATCGACGTAGCAGCCTTGAGCGAAACAAGACTTGCGGACCAAGGT
>JTDE01000519.1:41798-53476 GCA_014338405.1 Paragonimus skrjabini miyazakii | reverse complement strand
AGGTAAATACGTGCATATATTACATAAGTATAAGGATATATACACAAAGCCGAACGCCAAGATGAGTTAGCAATTATCGTATAGTTAAGCAGTAAGTTGTGATGCCGTGAACGGTTACACTGTTGTCTTAAGCTGGGTTGGTTGTGTCAAGAAAGGTTCGCCGAATGTATGGATTTCCCCGAGTGCAACGGTCAAGGTTGTGTACTAAGTTGCGTCTCAAAATAGACTGTTAAAACTGGCGTCAGTTGTAAAATCTAGCGCATAGTATTCTAGTTACATATGAAAACGGTTTATGCTGTGTTATATAATTACCAATTTTACGTTTTCGGGATAGCGTAGTGCTTTTCGAAGTAATAATATTGCGTGTCCAGACCTATGGAAGGAAGTGAATGTATTATCTTGTTTAAAAAGTTGCCTTAAGAGAAAATGTGCATCAAAGCCGCGCCGTCTAGTGCATAGATTCTCTTGTAGAAAAATGACAAATCAAGGAAACTTAAGAATTTTGCCTGAACCCGTAGGTGTCGTGATTTCGATGTTCATGCAGATTGCGAGCGCAGTATCATAAGGAAGCTGACTTGACAGTTAAGCATCAGTATGAACCACTGATGTATTACTGTCTATGATGATGATGATACTTCAACTAAACGAATAGAATGAACGATGAGATCGGTGTGGAAATGTGTACGACATGCAAACTACAAGTGCGGTCAATATGTGAAGATAGTGGATTTTACAATGCGGTGTAAAGCTCAACACACGATCTGAAGACTGGTTAAGTTAACTTTTTCCAGGAAGAGTTAGAGAAAGATCCTTTTAGTATTGGAATGAATAATCTACAGCAATTAACCTACATCAGTTGATACATTTTCAAATATTAGTAAATTCATTGAAACAGGCCTGTGTGAAAAACGGTTGTGTAATTCACTTGTTAACTGAGTAACTCGAGAAGCAGTGTTAATTGTGTGTAACCTGAGTGATTTCGCATGCTGGTCAGCATGTCACTAAAGCCGGGTGGCTTTGCGTAACCTTCCGAAAACTTTTTCAAGCTGCGGCCTTTTTACGGAGTTGCTGCTGGTTGAAAAACATGGTACAAAAACATTCGGAAATGGGCACCCTAAAATTGTAACACAGAAAGAGGACGGATTGACTAGAAGGTAGCGAACAGTATATCCACGGGTTTTTCGATAAGTGCTTCTTTAGTCACGCAGTTTTCAGCATCTGCACTTTGTAGCAATTTTTGGACAAGGTTCAACGCCTTTGAGAGCAGTCGTCTGGATCAACTTAATCTCCATATTCCGAAACAAGTTTAATTTGGTTATGACCGATATGATGCGGCAACGCATCAAAGTTCCAGAAACGACAATACCCAATCATGAGATTACTGCGTAGTAAGGCTTCTAAAACAATGGGGCTGTGCAACAAGCCTTCTTAAAATATGAACTCGGCCTGATATTTCATTCGTCGACATATGCTCCTCATTTTATTTATGAGATATTCTTATTATTTGGGGAGGGGGAATCTCCTACCTAATGGGGCCAGTACCTAGCTGACCAATACTCATTTGTACCTACCAGAGTAACGAATATCTATCGGGTCGAAAAACTTCGACGACATTGACTGAATCTAATCGAAACCATTAAGTTCTCTCCAATAACTCAATAGCCCAGTGACGACTCATACGCGCCATATGAAGATTACCTCCCTTGTTGGGTAAAGGTGACGAAAATATGGTTGTGTGGGTACACGAGAACAAAAGGTCCAGCTGCTCGAATCAGTGCTAACGATTCCCATTATCAATAAGAGACATAACCAAGCAACGTGCGCACAATTGCTTGGATGAATAAAATTACATTAGGCAACACTAAAAACGGAGTGACCAATCAGGACGCGATACAGACACACTCAATTGGATACCATACAGGACGACATCATATTGTGAGTGTGTACCTAAAGTCTGTGAATTTCGGGAACTCACAATCAGCATACCGCCGTGAAGTGTACACTAACCGAATCTAAATTCATTTCAGTCCGAATGATACCATTTGGAAGAAACAGTCGTTTAATGCAGTAAGAATAACAGCTGTTCACTATGGGAGCAAATGCGACATTGCGCAAGCGGCTGACAGCGTTAGAGAGGGAAGTGACAATCCAGCAGTAACTTGTTTGTCCGCGAGTCTGTTGTACGCTCGTGATCCGTCGGGAGCAAACCAGTTTACTAACTGAATGGAGATTAATCCATTGAAAATATGGTGATTATTGTCAAATCCATCCTCGTGCCTTACATCAATTCAAGCTATCAGCGGCAGCCGTGTCTGTAATTAACTTCCGTTCACCGTAAACAGAACTGTTGGTGACGGACAGATAGAACAGCAAATACCAATTCGTTCTTTCCGGTCAACTAACATCGCTCGTTCATCTAATCGATACCAACTAAAATAGCTCATCTTACCGAGCCGAACGTCAACTCGAAAATACATATGCATGCAACGGATAGATGCGACTTGTAAATACGTTTATAACGGATCCGATGTTAAGTTTATCTGATTCATTCACATGTATACATATTTTCTTCAAAAGGAAAATGGATTAAACGTCTGTATTATCTGATAATACACTTGGCATAAGTGACCTGGCGCTCACTAAATAAACCATAACGCTGAGAGTCTACTTTTAAAGTGCCCAGGCATGATGATCATTGTATGAGTTTTTTGTTCGTTCTAAAAAACCTCGGCGAAATTCCAGTTTCGCTACACACGTAATCGGTTACCCCAAAAATCCGAGAGTAATATGCCTCTTGAATGTGTATGTTGAGGATTATCTCCCTGATTCACACGAGATAAACAAAATGCTTATCCGTTTTGCGTTCGGAAGACCACGGATGAATGTCGGAAACCGGAATAACTGTTAACCTAAATAATGATCAACCAGCTAATGACCGAGAAAGTCATTACGTGCAAGAGAGTGCCTGTGCTCGTGGTGATGTGTTCTTGCACAGTACATATCCGTGCCTGTCATGAACAAGTCATTCGGGCCAGCAATCTTCTGCACATAACGGGTGACACAGATGAATGTACCCTAGCAACAATTATCCGAAGACGGGAAGTGTCGAGGTTTTCCGGTCAGGGTCAAATCTGATGACTGGAAGCTGAATGTCTTGCAGCCGCTTGTGAATGATATGGCAATGGCAACAGGAGACATTGCGAGGTTGAAGTGGGCCTCCACGAAGGAAGCCCTGGTTTTGGGAATCAACAGTCCGGTCCATCACCCAAGTAGTTTTAGCGACTTGAGACGGCGTCGCTTAGAACGGAAGCGGGCCCCCTGATAGATTACCGCTTCCCTCGTCAGTCGCAAAAGAATTCAGGTCTATCAGGGACAAAGTTGCAATATACTACGAGGCGAGAGTCCATTGGCGCAATCCATGACCCGTAAATCCGCAGTTATTCGCCACTGATGATGATCCCAGTTAACTTTGTGGCTGGTCCGAACATAAAACCCCTTGTAACGTACGGATGTGTGAACTATGTATGAATCACTATGGCCAAGCAATGACTACTTATTACAAAAGAAGGGTGCACGTTTGAGGCTTAATACACATAGTTGGACCAGGTATAACCGTAAAAACGGCAGAAAGTAGGTAGGCACAGAGGATTCAAGTACAATATGAAATATCCGGATAGTTAAATGTACTGACAAGAACATCCAAATGTAGGCGATAGTGTGTCGAAAATGTTGGAGAGGATCGCGTTGATACGACATGGAGTTGTGAGGTTGTGCTGCTGCTCAAGCCCTCGCGTCGGTTGCACTGACGTGTTGCTGAAGCGTTCGCTTTTCGAAGCAAGGTGTTGGGAATTGTTTTCTTTCTACGCGTCTTCACGCTTAGTCACGTGGACGTCTAGGCATCATACCCTGGTAGATTAATGCGTATGAGGATCAGTGAATGCGTGCGTACATGTGTGGCGCTGATAACCACGTAGTAGAGCGCCAGCTGCCAGTCGGTTGAGTAAGGTGAAAATGGCACAGCGGAAATAGTATGTGTGATCTGGACAGGAACCATCAGATCACACGTTAGCTTGTGAAGCGTGCCCTGAGGCCCTAGGCGTTGGCAAAAGTATGGGTGCGCTGGTGAGACAGTTAGAGTGTAGAATCTGTTGATCATATGTGGGACAAATGAATGAGATCGAGCAATCACGTTCGACACAAGTCAATGGACCGATACCCCCTAACTACTGAAAAACTGTGATAAAGTAGATCCCGGATCGAGGAAGAAGTTAGGAGACAATGACGTAAAATGCGGAAGGAAAATGTGATTGAGCAGGTGAAGCCTTTAGAGTTCGTCAGCTTTTGCTGAGGAAGTCGAACATGAAGTTTCGGTTTTCGGTGGATTTTCGATGTCTGATCTAAGTAACACTCAAAGCATACGTCCCAGTTCCATTCGATGTAAACTCTTTCGACAAGCCATAAAAATTTATTCAGGGTGATCGATTTGCGCTAAGGTGACCGAAAAGTGACAAACTGAAGATCGAGAAGAGACTGTATTCACGGTGAGAACAGAGCAACGCCAATTTACACTTGCGTAATTCGGTCTAGCTGCGATGTTGGACGTTAAAGACATTGAAAGGATTGAACAGTGTGGCTGTACGTGACAACTACGCAACGATTTTGGTTAGTCAGATCGGAACAACATGGCACAGACTGGTACAGTGTTAAATGGGATTTCTGACGCAGGTTTACGCACAAATGCACCAAAGCCCTAATTAACGAGAACAGTAGTGAGGTTCCTAAGTCATAAAGTTGGACAAGGGAAAGAAGTCATTTGCACAAGAAAAGCATCGGGAAAAAAGACCAAGTAGTGTTCAACTCCAAACGAACGGCTAGACAACTAGCAGGTCACATATGCTACTATAATCCATTTGTAAAGAACTTCCATACGATCTTGTCACCGTTATATGTTGTATTACAACGAAACACAAGCTTCGAGTGGGTGAATGAAATGCAAAAAATGCTAACTTAATTAAAGAAGAGAAAGACCAGTAACAACTGACTAAAACGGCCGAAGGCGGGCGAGGGGTTCACGATATCCATGGATGTCATTAACCAAGGTACTAAGGTAGTTCTCACGCAAAGCAGGGTGAAACCGAGCATGCTAGAAGAGTTCGGACCACAGTAGAACAAATGACTGACGATTAAGAGGTAGCTGAGGGCATTTTGAACGCTGGGCAAGTGAGTGTCATACCTGTTGCGTAGTCGCTTTCACATAGAGACTAACGAAAACCCACTGGAGTGAAACAGGACGACGCACAAGAGGAAAACTGACACGCTGGCCACTTTGTCCACAAAAGTACGATTTCACAATCAAGCATACGTAGGGAAAGGAAAGTTTTATGACAGATTGATAGTCATGAACGAACGAGGGTTATGAATCCCCAAACATACTACACTTAAGTCTTTTTGTAGCATTCCTCAGCATGCCAGAAAAGTGCCACATATGCCACAAATCAAACATAACTTTGTAAGCAGTACGGGTTTGAAACTTAAAAGATGGGGACTGCTGGTTTTCAAAAATCACACGGGTGGTACAAATCACAGTCTACTGGAGGAGGGTGGGAGTGTTGGTGAATGCGAATAAATCAGATAAGCTTAACATCGGATCCGTTATAAACGTATTTACAAGCCGCATGTATCCGTCGCATGCATATGTATTTTCGAATTGACGCTCAGCTCGGTAAGATGGGCTGTTTTCACTGGTATCGATCAGATGAACGAGCGCTGTTAGCTGGTCGGAAAGAACGAATTGGTGTTTGCTATTGTGGTCTTTTGGACATGTTCCGGGGCCACGGGGATTTCATGGTAAGCTCGAACCAAATATATCTGGGAGAAGACAGTCTTCTCGTTCAACCCAACTGAGGAGTCGTGGATGTGAAGGACAGGGTATCGATTTGGAAAGGGGACGTTGTTGGGGGCCCGGTAATCACTGCAAAGGCGCCAGTCAACTGTCTTTTTCTTCGGAACCATGTGAGGCCCATGAGCTATTTGAAGGTTGGATAACACCAAGTCGTAAGAGGTGTTCAGAGTCTGCTTTGGCCACTTTGAGTTTGTGAGGTGGCAAACGTCCGGAGCGTGCAAAAGTGGATGGACCTTTGGTGACGATGTGGTGAAAAACAACGTGTTTAGGCGGTGACGTTAGATTAGGCGGATTGATGAGTTGTGGAAATTGTCGAAGGATGGCTGCAAAGCTGTTATCGGGTAAGGCCGATCGCAGTCCAGTCGAATTGACTGATGTGGCCTTGCCTTGTACACACAAGGTGGTCTTGCTGTTGATCAATTTCCTACTACCGACGTCTACTATATGTCCAAAGGATGATAAGAACTCAACCCCAATGTTCGGGTGCTGTACATCTGCCACCGTAAATCTTCAGGGAAACTGACACCTAAGGCCGAGATCCACAGTGAGTAGATTCTCACCGTATTTTGGAATCGTTGAACAATCAGCAGTCTGTGGTGTGTACGATACCGGTTGCAGATTGCGTTTGTCACCTTTCGGTGGAATAACATTAACCTATGCGCCTGTATGAACAAAAAAATTCAGCGCAGTTGAACGTTCGAATACAAAATAGGCGACAGCTTTAGGACCCATGGACATCCGTCGTCATTGCTGTCCGGCCTCGGCGTTTCCCGAATGGGAATTATCCTGAGCAAAACTGCAAGGCCTGGTACAACGGATCGCTTTAGAACCAAATGGACGCTGATAATAACACACGTTTCGATCAACTCGTCGTCTGCGTAAACGGCTTCGGGATTGATGGCGATAGGGAGGGCCTCTTGATTGTGTTATCAGTTGTTTAGTGATTGCAGAGAGCTGTAAGGTCATGTCGGACAATTGTTGCTTCACTGCGTCCAGTTCCGTTTGCCAGCTATGGCTCGACGACACCCCTGGTAAGTGTACATGGGATACCGTGCGGCTTTGATAACTCCCGTATACCTGCTCAGCCAGCTCTGCGAGTTTTTGAAGTGGTGTGTCCTTATCGAGTATAGACAACATTTTTCGGATATCGTCCGGCAGAGTTTTGTACCACAACTCACGCAGAATTGGTTCGTTCACCGTATGTTTGCTTTGAAGCCGTGTCATGTAACGGAGGAGTTGTGAAGGAGTTCTGTCGCCCAACTCTACTCCTGCCAGAAGCTTTCTCAGGTTCTGCTCATCGGTTGCTGCAGTTCGTTCAATGATTGCGGCCTTAAAAGTGTCATACGGGCTAACGCTAGGTCGAGTGTAGATGATGTCGGCAACGTCAGTAGCGACCTGCTCCGAAAGGTTGGTAGCTACAAAATTGTACATGGAATTTTGCAAGCGTATCCGTTCGGCGTCAAAGATAGCTTCGACTTGAGCAAACCAAAGCCTAGAATCACGACTACGGCACTCGGGGAGTTTAAAATCAACTGCATTTTCCACGGCAGTAGGATGTGGTTCAGAATTAGCCACATTCAGGGAAAACAAAGTCACTCACAAGGAAAAGAAAAAACGCCTTTTCCGGGAGTATGCAGAAAAGAAGAAAAAACTTTAAGCAAACGATAAAAAAGAAATCAACCAGGGTTCACTAATTATGTAGTGGAACCAGGAATGAATCGACGATGTTACAAAACAATCTGCAGTAACTATCTGCGCTAAATTCCACCAAATTAAGTCCGCTATATGTTGCAAGAACGTACCTCTTGGATAACAAAGAAATCCAAACGAATTTTGTTCCTCCAGCATACTAAAATCGGTTGTTGCCACGGTTAACTCCCGGTAACAACGACCACGTGCAAGCAGCAGCCAAGGCGCGCATGGTCGATGTGTATATTGATTCAAACGATGCACAATGAACGTAACAGGTATGAAGAATAGTGTGTAACCAGAGAGCAAAGGGGTAACAGATTCAGCACTTTATATACGCGACCTATAAGCCTCAGAGAGTTATATATCGGTGACCAAAGATGTTCCCGGTCAGCGAATATCGCCTTGTGGTTTTCACAACAGCCCCGGGCTACTTTCTTGAATACGGGAACTATTACCGAGTGACCCCAGCACGGAGGGTTGGTCTCTGTCGTCCACACAAGTTGAAACAATTGAGTCAAGACCTCTACTAACACCTCTTCATCTTCTTTGAAAAGCGTCGGCACGATATCATTTGGACAAGCAACCCTATTACGTTCAGGAGTCGAGATACAATTGCGAACTTCAGCCTCAGTGGGTGGTTCCAAATCTACCCACCAAGGTGCTGCATTACAAATTTGTGGCGACAACACATTAGAAGCAGGAGGCCAGCTAAATTGACTCTCAACGTGTTCCACCTACCGCTCTAATTTTCTGGATTTATTATGGATGAGTGTGCCATCTTTCTCGCTGATAATTTCACTAACAAACGATCGCTTGGGACAGGTAGCACGGATCAGCTTAAAGAGTTTGCCCGTGTTCCTTGAGGCAAAATCGGTCTGCCTCCATTTCCTTAACTTACTCCATTAACCAAGCCTCACGGTCAGTCTTCAGGTTACGTTTGAGTTTCCTACGGATACCTGCCGTAAACTGCCAGGAGGAACGTTCCGTCTAGCTTCTAACAGTTCCAGTGATTGCTCCGAGATCCAATATCTGTTCGACACACGAACTCCCGTGCCGCATGCTACAGTACCTGCTTTCTGAATAGCCTGTGAGATATCAGTCCATCAGCTATTATGATCTTCGGAGTGAGAACTACTAAGGCAGCTTTCTAAGCTGATTCGGTATTTATGCTTTACCGACGGTAAAGCCAGTTTTTCAACAACTAATCGTTGCCGCCGGTGAGGTCGTTGTCCAGCAAAAGTAAGAACTAAAAGACAACGTACCAACGTATGGTCCGAATCCAAGCATGTAATCCAATAAGAACGGCAATTCTGAATCGAACCTCGCCACCTATACCTAATGGCTATATGGTCTATCTGAGACCAGGCCTGATTCGGACAAAGTGGGCACCAAGCATAGCACGATGTCTTAAACTAGTGCTGGCTAAAAATAGCTTATGCTTAGCGCAAAGCTGCAACAATCGCCAACCATTATCTGACCGATGTGACGCTATCCCAAACCTGCCACCTAAACGAGATTCGGCCTCACCAAGGCGGCCGACTTGAACATTCATATCTCCGGCCAGAACGACTATATCAGAGCCACGTGTCGACCGAAGGAGAGAGGCCAAATCCAAATAAAACGCGTTTTTGACGCCGACGCCACTACAGTCAGTAGGAGCGTCAGCAGACACAATGAATAAATTCCTGAAAGTCTTGCATCTAGAGCTGGCCTTAACAGAACCTGCCAATCGGACGGCACAAAGTCTAGTGTTTACAGGAATCCAATCTACTAGCGCGGCTGCAGCCGTCGTTCTGAGGACTATACCTACTCCAGCTTGATCGGTAGCGGCAGTCGTGAAGTCATTCTGTTGTAACTGGATCTGTGGCCTACGAGCGCGTAAGCTGGTAACAGATTAACGGTTAGTGAAACGGCAGAACGACGATCAACGGTAATGAACAACCGACTACGGAATGTACACGACTAATTCGTAACTTCCCGGCCAACCGAACTACCCGAAGGTAACGCATGAACACAGAGAAAAGACCGGCCTGCAAACAGGGCTTTTTTTTACGTCGCTCAGTTCGAAGATAACACGACCACAAACTAGTTCTTATTTAAAGGGTTTTTGACTAGTCGAAAAATAATGTCGGAACGTGGACCAGACAACGATCCAGACACTATAGTGATGCCCCAATTAACGGACGAGCGTGTAGGCGGGGCACCAGCAAATGGCACCAAGATTGAGAGGACTCGTGAAGGGCGAAGTGGTACATGACCGTGCCGACTATGGAGGTCGCTTCAAACAAATTGGTATATTCGGGGAACTGGATTCTTCCCCGACACCTCCCTTACGAAGATTGGTGGTAGCTGATCTTCTTCGGGTCAACCTGAATAAGAGTCGGTGGGAGACTTTGCCGATGGCTCCAACCTCTGGGAGGGCGAGTGGTCTTGGCGGACGACAGAGGTAGGGTTGACGCATCGGGAATCTTGAACGTGTCCAGGAGTAAAAAGGTATAGGTCTTGGGTCGTCAAGGATTTCTTCATTGACACCATGGCGTGGCCAGAGCTGATTGCAGTGGCGGACCAAGTGTCCTCCGCAACGGAAATCTCATAGAGCACCTTGCCTCGGCGTCTCGTAATCACACCTTCCATCCACTGGTTGTGACCGGATCGATAATCGCGAACGTAGACAGACGATTGGACTGATAACGGAGCGTGTTCGTCTGTAGAAAACTGCTTTTGTTCTACTTGCTTCGTCGGGCTCATGGAGGTCAGCGTGGTTCGCAGTTTACGACTCATAAGAGCTTCGGCAGGAGATTGGTTACTGTTCAGCAACTTGTTAAGAATCGTCCGGTAAACAAACAGGATTTGGTGTTAAATTTCTTCAGACGCCACCTACCCGCGCGACTCAAGAAGGGCACGTTTGAGTATGTTGACGAAGCGTTTTGCCTACTTGAGGGACTAGGCATGATATGGAGGCGACCGAACGAGTGCAGTGACGTTGCGCCGGCATAATTCTCCGAAGTGACCGGACGTGAATTGGGTGCCATTGTCGGACACGATGGTTTCTGACAGGCCATGTTGACTGAACCGTGGTCAAAGAGTGTTGATAGTAGCAGTCGCCGATGGTAGTCAGTTGTACGATACCAGGCCATTTGCAAAATGCGTCAACTGACTTTAGGGCAAGAAAACTTGACGGCTCAGAGTAAAAGACGTGAACCGTCTTCAGGTGTTTGACCACCGATGTCTGCGTTCAGTCGCTCGTATCGGGTGGCACCAACGAGTAAGCAACGAGGAGGTTAGGAAGCGGGTGTTTGACACTGATTGTCAAACGAGTTCTTGTGTTCAGTCTCTACACTTGCACAGACTTAGGTGGTTAGGCATGTACTAAGGGTGCCAGCTAGTCGTTTTCCACACCGAGCACTCTTTGCTGACACTGCGGCCGACTGGTATAAGGTAGGAGATGGACAGATAATAACCTGGCGTAGGGAAATGAAATCGTTCACAAAGGGGTTGTTCACTGTAGATCGGATTCGTCTTCCGGGCTGGGGCCTTCGCGACTCACAGAGTCCGTGGTTTGAGACGTTAGATGAGATGGCGGCTAACCGAGCCCGGTGGCGTGTATGTTGTCGTTGTTTGGCCGAGTGTGAAGTGGGTGCATTTACTGACGCGAGGCAGTGAAAGTCATAAGGAAGCTGTCTTGTTGATGACGCTCTACTTTCTCGTACAGCTTGATTGTGTTTGCAAGGTGTAGGCACCTATTTTAGTAGTTAGGCTCCTTCCCTCCCTTTTTCTTCACCCTTCGTGTACAGGATTTGTTTTTTATTTCATGGTTATATGCCAATTAAGCATGTATGAGAACCATTGACGTATTGTTGTCTATGATAATGATGACATGAAGGTATTGAGTTTGCCATAAGATTAAGCAGAGCAACATAATGTATCAATGATGTCGTATTAATCTTCATCAAAGAAATTCGGAATAGGCCAGCGGTTGAAACCAGTTTTCGATAAACCGGATATACTTCATCGCTTGAGTTTTTGTGTCGTACCAACGCTCTCATGAATCGGTACAGTTTGCTCTTGTTAACTTCTTCAGATT
>JTDE01000519.1:18014-32479 GCA_014338405.1 Paragonimus skrjabini miyazakii | reverse complement strand
CAACCGGGCAGATGACACTTGACCACAGCTCAACAGAATAGTCAGGTTTTTCTTGTCTCGAGACCATGTCGTCGCTTGATCACCTCGCGGTTTTAACCAACTGTTGATGGTCTTAGTAAATAAGTTCCGGTGAGGAAAACGCTCAACTGACATGCTGTGTACGACCATCATAGACTGTGCAACCTGATGAGTTGACCGGTTGATGTCGTACCTTTATCATTCTGAAATACGTGTTAGCAAACGACCGCGCCGCTTACATGATCATACGGCTGGATGTGGGCTAGTTGGTGAAAACAACGATGATCAAACACATCAAGTCTGTTGATATCGTGCCCATGAACGGTCAACGTCACCTAACCACAGGGCAGGAAAGAACGTACACAAGCATTACACTTTTTTTCCCACGCCAAAGGTCAGGCTTTTAGCCGGCACCTGTCACAGGCCCGCAAAAGTAGTAAGTACCTTTGACATCTTTGCAGAGACCTCATCAGCGATAACACAAGCTGCCAGGATAGTGCAACACAAATAAGTGAAACTGCTCAAATAGTGCTTGGGATTGGAGACGCCCTAGACTTGAAACAACACTACAATTCGGTGGTGCAAAGCGCACCCCATATACACCAGTCCGGTCATTAGCCTTATTCAGCATGATCTACGTGTCTTCCACAAAAGAACTAGATAAAGCAATTTCATCCGCATCCACCGAGTCGGTCAACCTAGTGCCAACAAGATCAACACCAATCTCACCAAATTCCTCGAGCGTGCACCTTCCACAATGTCTTGCGTAACAAAATGGAACAGGATCAGGGAGATCAGACATCCTTGACAAACACCACCAGAAGTGATTAACACCCAAGACAAATGCTTATAAGCTCCCAACATGCTTGCAAAGCGAGTATACGATTACCTGAATAAATTCACGTATCTCACTAGAATTCTTTGGCGAAGAAGGCAATTGCAGAGAACGTTACGAGCAAAAGAATCAAAAGCAACCTTCAGGTGTACGAATGCCTAAAGACTCGGCACAAGATAAATACATCCTTGATTGAATTGGAATCCCGCACGTTTTTCACGTCTCATTTACCTTGGGTTTAGTAGACCGACGTAATATGTCAGCTGAGTACGTTGCACATAGCGAGTACCAGAAGGATACCGCTGTGGCTGTCGCACAGACCTCAGATTCTCCTTTTGAAACAGGAATAACTAATGTTAAGTATCAAACCGACCGAGAGAGTTTTGCTAGTTCTGATGTCAACCGCCCTCTAGCACCATAAAAATAAAAGTGAAATCTGGCCCAGCAGCCAAAACACGTTTCAGTAACTTGCACTCCAAAGGCACTTCTGCTTCCAACGGAAGATCGTTTTGAAATCAGTATCTGACCATTTCGATCCAGGCGTCCATACGGCCTAGATGAACTGTTCCCCCAAAACGTCCAGCCCACCAATGAAGTTGACGCGATTGGCTGATGACAAATGAACTTCTTCCACACATAATCTCACTTACGCCGGCTCGACGGCCAGCACAACCAGGAATCCAGATAAATAGCACTCTTCTATTTCCAGAATTAAAAAAACTTTGACCCACCTCTTTTGATCCTCCGAGCGAGTGACGCTCGAGCTTTTAGTAGGCCTGTATTTAAGTTCTCGACGATTGCTATCATACTTAGTCAGGTGGAATCGAGCGACATAGGTTCATAAGGTTTATCTACGTAACACTTCAATTCTCTCAAAACTGCGCGGCTTCTTCGAGACACACCTCGTCACAGGAGGCCTCCATAGTTGATATAATTTGGTCCCCATGTTTATCAGGTTTTCTCAGTTGACTATACCTGGACAACTTGATCACCGTTGACTCCTGGCAAGCGACTTTATATTCCCACCCACAGAAATAACAGCTATCTTGTACTTATGAATTTATGATCTCTGCGTAAGTGACAAAACGAAACGGCCTGGCATACCAGTATGATCCGGGCCAATGTGGTTCCTCCAAAAGGCACGACAGTCTTTAACGCAATGGCGCCATCAGAAACTGATTGCTATGTCGATTTCTGTCAATGGCAGCGGTCCCCATGTGAAAGAATGCTTCTTCATGCACAAACCGTAAGATGCGCATACCTGCAACAGTCTCACTACTGTCACTGAATAATGCCCGGCTACCAAACATACCACCCAGTCGAATCTCATCCGCAAAACGACAAAGTTAAGCATCTAAATCCCCGGCAAGTATGATGATTACAGCGTTTAATCTGCATCAAAAGGTTGATGAGGGCACCGCAGAACGGATTCTCGGTGGCACTGACATTACTGCCCGTTAAAAAGTATACCAATACAATGAATACACAAAGCTTCTCAGTTGGGTTGACAGACTTTAACCGATATACAGCGAGTGCTGTCTACGATGATGATGACAGCGCAAAAAAGACTGTTAACCGTTATCGAATCGAGAGAACACTGCTCTGCTGTAGAGCCCAGTGCAATTTCCAGCCCAGCCTGACCATGCGATTCGGCTTTGGCGTCATCGCAGAGTCTGAGAAAGACGCTTGAGCGACAGTTATCTACAGGTGAACTCAAGTGAATAAAAAGGGTACAATCAAAGATTCGCCCTCACAAGATAGTATAAATCAGGCTCCAGATGTGAGACAGTATAAACAGCAACATGCGTTAGAGCCGTGGAAGTTCACCAATTTTGTTTAATTTGGTCTCTAACAAAATAATGGAGAACTATCCGCGGCACTCACCAGATGCTGAAGTCTACAGCCTGCCTGTTGGAAGACTGACAATTCCTGATAAGCACAGACAACACTGGACGCTATTTTACACTCTGCTGGATAATTCAGCATACGCATTACAGCCTCAAAGTGCATGGTACTTCCGCAAGATTACTGTGGTTTCGTAGAGTTAATATTGGATAATGAAGTGATGGAGGTTGTTGACCTGTTTGCGTGCCTAGAAATTTGCATCAACAGCTGCGAAGGTTTAGGAAATCAAACAGAAGCTCGTGTCCTTAGGGAGAGGGCAGTATCCGCCAATCTCTGGTGACACAGAAGCATCTCTCTGAAGCTTGAGGGTTTCATATATTGGGCAACAGTGTGGACTGTGATACTTTGTGGCTCCAAAACCTGGGCGTTCAGAGTGGAGGATGTGCCTCGTCTTCAGACATTTGATAATTGATGTCTGCGTTCGGTCGCACGCGTCGAGTGGCACCAATGGGTAAGCAACGATGAGGCCAGGAAGAGGATATATGGTAGTTATTGCCAGGCGAGTTGTTTTGTTTAATCTCTAAGTTTACTTTGGTTTAGAAGGTCAGGCTATTCATTAAAAATGCCAGCTAGTCGTCTGTCACACTGAGCACCTTTTGTGGATGCTTTGGCTAACTAGGCTAAGATGCGAGATGGACAGACGATGAGCTGGCGTACATAAATGAAGTCCTTCACTAAGAGGTTGGCTACTGGAGTTCGGTTTATCCTCTCTGGCTGGGACCTCTACGACTTAAAGGGTCGGCGGCTGGAGACTTTAGGTGAGGTGGCGGTTGATCGGGCTCAGTGGCGTGAATGCTGTTGTTGTTTGACTGGGTTGTGTGTTGAAGTAGATGCACGTTGTAGCTTGGGCACTGAAAGCCGTAAGGGATCCGTCTTGTTGATGACGTCACTAAAACATCAGTAGTTCTCACTGACGATTGACCGCCACACAACCGTGAAGAAAAGAGCGAGTCCTAGCCGAAAATAAAGAGGCAGAAAGGGAAGGATGGGACCTACTTACTAAAAACAGCTAAGTTCCTACAACTTATCCTTTTCCTCACAACTCAGGTGTGTCTTTTTTCTTTGCGTTCGTATGGCATTTAAGCATCAGCGTGAACAGCTGATTTTTCATTGCCTATGATGGCGAGTATGAATTCATAGCAATTAATCGAAACAAATTATGGTCAGTCTCACTTAATTCGTAGTCGAGGATTTGTCGAACACCGTGTAACCGGGAACTATTCACACGCCTAAGATAATTAAGCCAGCGAAATCGGTTGCCACAATCCCTGTGACTATACCATATGTAAACTTAACTGATCCGCATCGAAATGCCTGCTATCAGAGGAAGTCCCTGAAGCTTTACCATGTTTTGTCGGCTAGCAAACAAAAAGAGCAACGCTTTCAATCGTACCAACTGATCAATACTGTCCTCATTTACGAAGTGGTACCGCGTACAATTGTTTTATAAGCCCGTCGGGAAAATACTCTTCAGAGTGCTGTAATACACGTTACACTAATCGACTAAACCTCACACCCGCTGTCAGTGACGACCACAGGGGCACCATTCTAGTGTCTGTTGCGTCCAAGTTACCCACTGATCTCATCTTTCGTCGGCACACTAAGCCCAGAGAAAGTCCGATACGTGAAGAACAGGCGGGATTCCGACCCGGTCGGGGTGCGTTGATCACATTTTTACCTTGCGACTGGTCTTGGGACATCAGCATTCATACAGGCAGCCGACGGTCGTCGTCTTTTCATACCTGAAGGCTGCTTTCGATTCGGTTGTTCGTAAAATTCTTTGTTACTGCGTTCTTCGCTGAGGAGTTCTAGTGAAACAAGTGAGTCTGTTGAGATCACTGCATGCCCTCAGCAAGCAGGGTGAGGGTCTAGGGACAACTATCTCCAGCGTTCATCACTTCTGACAGTGTTCGTCAAGGGTGCTCAATTTCCCTGATCCCGATCAATTTTGTCACGCATGACATTGTAGAAGCTGCGTTTGAGGAACCCAATGATCGTGGTGCTGAGTCTCTTCCTGACACTAGGATGACCGAAGCCGCCTTATGTAAATTCTCTGCTGAGGACATGTAGACCATGCTAAACAAGTGACCGTCCAGCTGGTTTGTATGGAAAGCGGTTCACACCTTCAAAGTGCAAGGTGCTGTTTCAAGACTGGTGCATTCCCACTTACCTCCTTCTTTATTGCAGACAATCCTCTTGAAACTGTGGAGACTTTCACAGATTTGAGTAGCACTATCTCGTCAACCGATAGTAATGCTGGTAAAATATCGGTGTGAATAGCAGAAGTACAAGTTGTCTGCCAATCTGTCACCCGTGGCTTCGAAAAGACGTCCGGTTGTCGCTGAAAAGAAGGGTATACAATGTTCCCGTGTCCTCTGTTTTGCTTTATGGTTCGGAAACGTGGCTCGTTCGCAGCAAAGACGTCAACAGGCTTGTTGTATTTGGCCATCGTTGTTTCCACCAATCAGTCCACATCAAGTGAACCGATTGCGTGAAGAATATGGCCGTTCCGGAACACTCGGGGTACGCGATCAACCGATGACGCTACATAGCCTGCGATGGTTGGGTCACGTAGTTCGCATGTCAAATGAGCATGGTGGTCAAGCAACGACGTGGTCACTAAATATGAAGAACCTGTATGTTCCACCAGGCACGTGTCGCCTAACCGGCTGAGGTCCTCGTGATTACTGGTTGGAAACGGCATCTGAGATGGTAGTGTTTCGTAGTCAATGGCGTACCTGAATTCACACCATTTCTAGTCCTCCCACTTAGTGCTCTCATTATCTTTTAACTGCTTCAGTGACGTTCTTTTCTTCAAGGATAACCCGTCACCGTTGAGGTAAGCGGCGACCCGAGTCAGAGTACATTCTGGTCGGGCTCAAGGCTTTTGTGATAATGATGAATCCAGATGTCACTCAGGATATAAGTATTTAGTTTCGTTGCATGTACGTAACAGGCCTCTCGAAACGAGCCGAGAATTACTAAACACCAGGAAAGATACCATCCTATCCTTAATCGAAGGTTTAGAAAACTGCGTAACTGTGAACTGCCTACACGCTGGCGGAAATCTGACGCACGGTCCACTATATCTAAACTCCGCGCTGTGCGAGACAGCAATCCGGTATCTAACACAGATCCGAAGTCTCACGAATCCGCTTAACCGACTGAGTTTCACAAGAGTTTTTCCTTAGCCATTTTAACTCAGTGCTGGTTGATAAGAACTAAACTGGTTGTTTTGTTTGTTGAAGGTTTCGTCGGGCTCACTGTTCGTTTAATCCTCAATGCGCGCGAACGGATGTGTCATAATCGCCGTAACGTCAGTGGGGTCTCAGAAGTCGACTATAACAAAAAACCTGCTAGGTGCGGTTCAGTGGCCCGCCTATAACACTTTTGGACAATACAAAGTGCACCCTGACCGATCCAGTGTAGTAAAAGATCCAATGGCTGGCTGGCCAGGAGTCCCATTACTCTCTCAACCAAAGTAAGAGGCGTATACATGCGCGAGAACACCAGCGAAATGTGGAGATTATACATCTAAATAAATATCCAGTACATCTCAGAAAATGTAGCGCACACGATCATATACGCTGTCATCGGCATGCACCACTTCGTTGTTTCATAATAACAGCGCGCCTAAACAGTGTGTTTATATACACATAAATACACTGAATAGGAGGTGTGTGAATGGAACCGCAAATGCAGCACAGGCCACCTGCGATGTTTGTGCGCAGACGTCCTTTAGATCCGGTCACTATGAGGGGCTAGTCCGGGAACGGACGCTGCCAATCGTATGTGCATGCAAAACAATTGATGACACTAAAAGACAGAAAACAAATTCGCAATCTACTTCTGTAAAAGTAAACGTGAGTGAAATCCTAAGAACGCTGCCCAAAATGATTTCAGACAGAACTTGCCCCATATAGTCCCTAAAACTGGCCCCTCATGCTCCCGTCAGGTGTTGGTGAATAATTGGCCGCCCTCCCAGAGCACCTTGAAGTTTTTGATTAAAAATGTCCGAGGAGACGCAAGAATCATCGAAACAAACGGATAGAAAGCTTGTTTTGGGCAACCTCGATGAATGAACACTATATGATGAACATGGAAGACCAGCTAACAAAGCGTTCTCAATGACTGACGTTGTACGCACATTCCTGTAGATAAGAAGCCAGACAATTGGATGTGAACTATCACATGCAACTTTGGCAAAAGTTTTGGATAAGCTGGAGGTTGAAAACCTAGTCAATCTAGGGTATCTGCGTAGATTTCGATCATGCACTTGTATGCACCAAGTTCGCTCCGCCCTTTGGTAGGTCACTTTTTCACCAACTACAAATTGACGTACTTAAACTAGCAGGGTTACAAGCGTTCTACATTCAACAGTGCGCTTGCCTAAGGTATTGGATCCCTCTCACTAGACAACATTGAAGTCCATTGGGCACACAAACAGCATGCAATGCACAAATGTACGTACTGCCTCGTGTGGCACTACTCCTTGTTCAGTTGCCAACCGATGAGTCTCCATGCGATCCCTGGACTTTCTTGATGCTCGCCAGAATACTCCACCCAAAAGTGGGTATACTTCAACTCGCTTGAACTCTGGGAGTAACTGTGGGAGGATCGTGAGACATAGTGGACACAGCGCGCTGTCGAGATGAAACAAGCCGCTGCTATCGGGAACTCCTAAAAACCTTTCCATCTCAACGGGTAGCCAGGTAAGAGTAAGATAATCTGTGAAGTCTATGGTGAGCCCACTTATGGCCTGCAATGACGTATAGGAGGCTGAGCTGAGCAATTCTGACAGCGGTTCGACTGGTCACCACGCCAATGACTACGCCTTCGGGTCCTGCTTGTGCTCATTGGTCTGTTGAAGTTACTTCGCCCTCGGAAACAGAAGCCTCATTTCATGAAACTCCACAAGATATCCGGCCCTGGCGGACTCCGTCCTGTTCTTCTTATAGACGGAGGTTCGGCCTTAGTCAGAGAGCTGACGTATTTATCCCGGAAACGTTCAAACTGACTGTGGTTTGGCTAATATCCCCATTTTCGAAGAGCTCATGCACTTCGTGTGAAAATCACGGAGGGATCAGTCCGATTCTTATCGTGTAGAAGTTGCTTGTAGTCGTTGCACTTCGTAGATTAAGCAAAACGCGCGAAGAACATATCCGTGAGGAGCAGTTGGGTCTCGCCCTAGTTGTGATCGCACTGATCACAACTTCTCACTCTGCCAGATAGTTGCTCTCCGCTATTCATATAGAAGATCAAGAATGGACACCAGGGCCTTTGATTTAGTTGACATAGCTACATCTTAAGATTGTCTGCCGCGAAACAGTGCGCCCGGTAAGTACGCTAGCATCCTGAAAACAGTTTACACTCAGACCTCGGGCTTACGGCGACGTATTGCCAAACTTCATCATCTCAAGTGGAGTGAGCCAAGGTTTCCTAGCTTTCACCTTCCTATTCAACTGTCTAATAGACGAGATCTTGCCAGACTGTGAATACAACGGCGTGAAATCGCTCCAAGGCATTCGACCTCGGGACAATGAGTACGTAGACGGCATCGCTCTGTGTGAGAGTTCATATGGAGCTCAGAACACCTTAGACAGACTAGAGACTTCAGTTTGTCAATTCGGTACGCCTTTGCACCTACTAAGTGCAATGTGCTGCCGCAAAATTGGTAATGACTCTGTGCTTGCTCTCATCCATGGTGGCGAATCGTTGGATATAGCCGACTTCATGTACCGTGGAGCTGCATCACCGCTGACGAAATGCCTAATGAGATCATAAAGTGTAGCTAAGGCTCAGGTGGCGTTTATCAATCTACGCCATCCGCGGTGTAGGCATGATCTCAGCCATTTTGCGAAAGGCCGAGTGGACAATGCCGCTGTAAGGGCGGACGGCTGCAAAACCTGGTCCACCCGCGCACAGAATGTTCACATTGTCCGTTTGTGATCATCGGTGCGTCCGAAACGCGGTAAGAACAACGTGTTAGCAATGACAAAGTTCGCCGACATGTTTTCCGAACAGACAGATTCTGCTAACACCTGGGCATATTTTTATCGTCGCACAGGTTTCGCGGGCTTGTCAGGCTTGCCAACTCACTGCCTGTCACACCGTGCCACGTTTGCGACCGGCAAGTTCAGCTGGAAGCAGTAGCTACGTGGACTAGGGTTAGGGGGACGAAAAAACCACCATTGATACACGATCCGATGAGGCACGCCTGGTTGAGGTCTGAAAGACAATGAACGTAAACTGAACATCACCCACAGCCCATCGCAGCCGTCTCATTCCCCCAAAATTTCCAGTCGGCCTCTTTCGAAGAAACACTAGACTCGGGTTTCGCCCATGTTTGACTGGAAAGTTTATGGGAATGCGACAGTTGTGATCAATTGTGAGCGATGTCCAATTTATATGGAAACCAAAATCTCCTACTACTCAACAGTAATCAAAATACCGCCCAACAAGTTAATGACATCCGTGATTTCAACTTGAAGAGTTCTGGTCAATGGGTCATCGACTGGAGTTAACAGACAGTAACTGTGTCTCACCTAGAGGTAATCGGGCAATCTGGGCACCACTCACGAGCGAACGTGGCCGAGCGTTCACATATAATGATTCAGTCGTGCCTAATTTGGGATCGATGGCGCAATGGTCAACACGGTAGCCTCATGAAAGCGTGACCGTGGCAAGGAGATGGACAACTGACGAGCCCTAGCACGTGCGAAACTCGAGTCTGGTGTTTCTTCGAAAGAGGCCGACTAGAAAGTCTACGGAAATGGGACAGCTGTGGGTGATGTTAAATTTAAATGAAAAACAAAATCCCCTACTGCTCATCAGTAGACAATGAACATCCTTGGTTTGGGACGAAGAATAGCATTCAACGGCGCTCTTGTTGCGAGTATACGTGTGATTCTTTTTTCTCTCTCCAAATAATTCTCCTATAGCGTACACGGTGTCTTTTTTCGTAGTGTGGTATGTTTGCCATTTCATTTGATCATTACATACATATGAATACATATATATGAAGAGGGAAAAAAGCGTTGTGTAAGGTGAGGGAGGGGAAGTATTTAGGAGGAAAGAGGAAATTACATATACAGAGACTCGCAACAGGCTCCTTACTGCTCACCATATCAGACATCGTTCTCAACCCCAGATAATAAGGCCATACTGAAGCAAGCCTCAGTGTGAGTGCCTTCACACGCTTGAATCCACCTTGCTGACAGCTATTTCACCGTACACTGGTAAAGGTGCACTGGCAACGGCTGTCACAAGGTGACCGGAGAAAATATAATCCAGGTTTCTCAACGACGTGAAGGGATGGAATATATGGACGAACACATCTATAAAAATGACTCCAGCCCATCTGTCACCACAGATAGTGCGGAATGGCCAGCGCCACGCTTGGTCCCTAAATGTGATGGTTGATCGCCTCACCCATGACTTTATCAACACTTGAATGACGGATCGGACGGACACACGTATTCACATGCTCTAACAAACCACTAATCATAGATTCATCTACAACAACCGGGGGCCTAACCGAACGGTACTGCGATCAGTCATCTTTCATCGCAACGGTGGTGAAAAAATATCTCAAAAAATTGCCAAGGGTAGCAAAACAAAACTGGCTTAACATAAACCGAAGGATCGAAAGCGTTTTGAACGCATGCACACCAACGGTTGGGGCACATTGTCAGGTCCAGAAGTGTTTCCAACTAGCTACTTGAGTTGCCACGAAATGATCAACCGAACGGGCAACACATGCAACGAAATATTCCCGGTCTTTGAATTTCCTGACCAAGTTGTTGGATAACAACCACGTGGTTTCACCTAATTACTGGTCTTGATTGATCATGTCCGGTGCGATAGACGCTCAACCATAACGTAATCATCGCAGGCTGAGTTTAGAGCTGTTTGTCATAAAAAGCAGCAGTAGTTACTTGCCAGCAAAAGCAACCATGACGACGTCGGTGTCCGGCCTACCCAATGTGACTCAAACTGCATTATATCGCTGTAACAAACAAAATTATGCCAATATGTGCTAAACTGTTAGCTGAACCCCGAAATTAAACAATCGTTATTTATAATCATCAGGGAAATGTTCATGCGGTTTTGTCAACGAAACCCTAAGCGTCTACTAGTGCTACAGCAAACGATAAACAAAACAAGGAACCGAGTAACAACGTAGAAGACAGCGCGCTAACTCAAGCGTCGACGCAAGCGCAGGCAAAAAAAGAACAAAGGGTCATAGGATAACTGGCAGTGCATGAATACACACTTTACTAAGGGATGAGTGCACTATACTTTGGTGTAGTTACGTGGGCTAGACTGTTCGATCAGAGTTCCTGCGTGTCAGTCTGACACTCGTTGCTGGTACGATTGTTCATATATAATAGGGCAGTTTGTGAGATGATACGGAGAGGAAACCACAAAAGTCGAACCATAACTGGCGATAAGCTGAATAGAACGCTATCGGAAGACGCTTCCACCGATCCGAGATCCTAATTAGTGAAGAGTTAAGAATACGCAGCACATGTGCGAAAGACGCCATTAGAACTACCGATGCGATTAAATTCTAACATGATTTGTAAACCGGTTCCCTTGTTTAAATGTGCCTGCACTGACACTAAATGATATAACTAACACGTGATCGGTTCGGATGGACAACAGTCTAGCCGAGACAAAATCCGCTGTGAAACCACAAACTCCGTATTACCGACACTTACCGGAATATCTCGAAGCGTGGATAATACACAAGTTTTATACTTCCAGCTCCGTAAGAAACCAGTGAAACATGCACGCACAACATCATTAACAGTGCTTCAGATGAAGTACAATAAAACATTATCGATGCCAAGACTACAACAGAGTAGTCGATAAGCTATGTACGAGCAACCATGGCGGCGAAACTGGTTCTGCTTTCAATATTATATCCGGGCAAAAAACCAGTCCTAAGTTGGGCTGACCGGCAAGTATTCAGGGAAAGAACGTTAAACACATTTCAAACAAGCAGACGAAGTACAGGCTGGTTACGTATTTCCGAAAACCCAGAATTTATTAGTCCGGATTTGAGAGAATGATAATTCGTATTAGACAGCTGAATGATAATAGAAAAAAAACTCAGTCCGACAACCGGCACGGTGCATGTACAATGTGTGGAAACAGGAAGTAAAAGGAAATATTATACCAGGAGGATAAGTGATTGGGGAAAATCGAACATAACATGAAAACTATTCAAAGCTTTCAGGTCAACAAAATAAGATGGATGTTATCGTAATAGCCAGTGATCACAAATGGCAAATATTGCGATCGGAAAATTAGAAAAATACTTACCTCACAGGAGAAACAATGCACAATGCGAACTGAATTCAGCCTACGTTTATGGGGATATCACCATGAATAATTTGGTGACTAGTCGCGACATCACTTAGATGAAAAAGTCAACAATAATAACAGCGAAAAAGTCCATTTTTACAGCAATTATGCACACCAAGAACAGGAAGAGGGCCTTGGCTGTGTCTCGATCATGTTAATTCCAGGAGCAGCAGATGGACCTGAGGTTTCACGAGGGCATTTCCGCAAAATAGCGAGTGTCAGTGTCTCAAATGCTTTGTCAACATTCTCCCCCGTCTTTGCACTGGTTTCCAAGAAGCTAACCTAAAGAAGTGATCATCAGACAAGAACAAACATTTACCCCAAACTCATTACACATTTTCAGAGCTTCTTCACGAAATATCACTCTCTGACTATCCATATCACATTTGTTGGCCACAACCAGTTTTTCGACGTCATGTGATGCCAAAGACTGTATGTTTCCCATCCAACGGTTAATGTTATCAAAGGTCTTCCGACTGGTTACATCATAAACGAGCATTATGCCCATCGCACCTCGATAATACGACGCAGTTATTGTCTGAAAGCGTTCTTGACCAGCAGTATCCCATATCTGCAGGGATTAAACTGACCACCAAAGCCGCCTACCTGTAGCTTTATCTTCTTGCCATCAAGTTCGATCGTTTTTATTTTAAAATCGATTCCTATGGTTGAAATGAAAGAAGATGAGAACGTGTCCTCTACGTAGCGGAACAGTAAACAAGTCTTCCCTACACCAGAATCACCGATCAACAGAAGTTTAAAAAGGGCGTCATAATTCTTCTTGGCCATCGAGCAACTACCAAATACAGCGGGAGATTTCACAACGCGCGCCGTTACAACGGTTTCAGTTTCAGTTCCAGAGATTTCATTGCGTCAGCAGCAAATTCTGAGAATTTTGTATCTCGATAAGTATAATCATACAGGCAGGCGTTACAAATGTGAAATATGCAAAACAGGTACAGTATCTGGGCTGATGCACAAAACACTTCAATTTCAATTTCAATTTTGATTCAATTCAAATCAATTCACAGGACAGGTAACGGCCAGGAACCAGAGTGTCCAGATTCTTGCGTCGATAAGCCCGGGGCCTTCAACGCTTCGGCTTCAAGCCAACGCTTCGACTTCAACCGAGGTTTTGATGAAGGACTGCGATCCAGCGATTGAGCGAATGATACACGGGTTCGAAGTAAAGGCCCAAGGTTCCCGGGTCCAGTCAGTTGTGTTCAGTCAGCGTTAAGCGGGCGTCTGTTGACTTGAAAGGCAATCATTGGAAATAAGGTATAGCGCCGCTCTTGAGGATTACAGTAAATACCAGGAACAAAGTCAGATTTCTTGCATAATGGAGATTTTTCCAAAAATGAGAGTCAAGTAATGTTTTAAACCGATGGCTAGAAGTGCTGCTAACGGACTCAGGAGTAAGACTGTTCTAAAGGTTAATAATCCTGTAAGAAAAGAACTGGTGTCCAAGGGAGGTCCGAGGACGATGCTTGAAAAGCTCCTTGTTATGTCCTCGCCGGCCGCCATTATTCGCTATGATGAAGAACTGTTCAGCCAGTTCTACTCCGAACAGGAAGTATGTAAGAATTAAATCGCCGCGAAGTCGTCGGAATTCAAGTGGGTATAGATCAAGAATTTCGAGTCGGGGCTCGTACGCGACAATTCCTAGGCCCGTGACTAGTTTGGTAGCCGCCCAGCAGCCATTTCTTTCTTCAGGCTGGTATACACGACCTGATTAGCTCACTCGAGAAGCGGTCTTATATAAACCTCGTAAAGCGTTTGAAATGCTCTCTCGTCTATGCAGGGGAAAGTGCGCTTAATCATCCTAAGAGAGGCAAACCCTTTTTTCGCCGCCATCTCGTAGTGATGCGCAAAAGATAAGTTAGACGACCACCGGGTGCCCAGATCTTACTTCAGATCGATTTTCACGATACCCACTGTGCCGAGTGCACTATGAATCACGAAGGCAATGCCAGAGTATCCACCGAGTGACGTATGTGCGCACTTGTTGACATTTAGTGGGAGACTCCAATCGTCTGACCAGCGCTTAATCGCGTCAAGATCAATCTGCAGGGTACTGGGATCAGTGAAATTCCAGATTTTCAGGTCACCGGCATATAGCAGGATGTTGCTGGAAGTAATTATCGGAAGGTCATTGATGTAAATCAGAAATAACGGAGGACCTAACACTGACCCGTGAGAAGCTCCCTCATAAATGAAAGAGGGAGATGAAAGGTCTGTTCCAGTTTTAACTCTAACCGTCCTATTGCCGAGGAAACAGATGTTGTGAGGATGAGCCATCGTAATATACTGCTCACACAACTGCTATTCAGTAATA
>JTDE01000518.1:199840-213131 GCA_014338405.1 Paragonimus skrjabini miyazakii | reverse complement strand
GGTGGAGCTCTTGAGATCTCATACGGCGTGCACAGTCGATAGCGCGAAATCTATTGCGCACGATGCCTAGTCAAACTGTACTTCTTTGAATGTGCGTTCATGGAAGTTACATTGCCGGCTTGATCGCTAAATTCATTGGCGGGTCTCCAGAAAAGCGCAGGTTACACATACATTGTGAATCGGCTACCGAAAATCCGAAATGTAATAGTGTGCTACCATCGTCAAGTTGCACTTTTGCAAGACCAAAACTATCGATGGCATCGGTCTTCAGCAATCTTGGAAAAGCTCTCTCTCCCTCTTGGCTAATTATAACCAGTTATAACATAGAGTGTTGCATGTCTGAATGATACCCGGGAAACGCATAAGTTTGCGGTAATCAACCGACTGAATGACCCAGTTGTTCGGCACAACATCCTGGTGACTGTGACTGCTGTCGTCACTAGCATATTCTGATGGATAAGAATCTGGTTCATCAGACATAGATCCATTTTGGCACATGTTGGAGAAGTGGATTTGATTGCGCGGATGCTGCGGAGTATGGGATGAAGGTGTTATCAACCGCCGTCCCTTCAGCCAACGAGTTAGAGAAATGATGCGAAGCAGAATACATAGTTTGAAACGCAGTTGTTTTTGAGTTCGTCAATTCGTACTTATCCGTCGAGTATCATGGATCTGCCACCAGAGCAACTTCGAACCATCTGACTGATTGCATCTACGGGTGTTTCGAAAGACGTTCGTTTAATTAGATCTGATTTCGGTCATTATTAAATTATGCTCGTTGCCGATACTGTCGAATCTCTATTACTAAACCTGACTCTGTGTTGAGAGCAAAAGTTCCTCCAATCTTTTCAGTTGTCTAGGCCACTGATTACCACACACGAGTTAGCTAGCGTTCATTTGGTCTTTACAACATTGTCAGCATAAGGCGGATATTTACAAATTCTGGGCTATATACGGCATTATTGATTTTAGGATTTCAAAATCATAGTTGTTTTGATGATTTTTAACAGTAAACAGATTTACAACACTCGTTCTAATTCCCCGTGTACAGAATATTTTGACCCCATGAACATTATTATCACGAAACTCATCCTTTTTACCTAGGTTTTGGCTTAAACTACCTTAATACATACACTAAAGAATTTCGTTTTTAAGAACGACAATATTGATCGCCACTTTAGCATCTCACAACATTTGTCATTTCGCTTGATTTTATGGAATTTATTTTTGAATGTACCCATAGATTTCTGTGAGTTTTTAATTATTCCAGTCACCTGATGCAAGAAAACTCGGTTGAAACATTGAAGCAGCGACATAACTTAATTTGCTTGGCATTGTAATTAGGATTTGCAACTGTAAAACGCTTCGTATGCATGACCTTTTCCTTCCTCTTCAGAATACGTTTCAACAGAAACAAGATCAAAGCCTCATTGCACCAAACCTCCTGATCAATGACGTGGATTGACACATCTTACTAAATGTAGCCAACAAAATTTTTTTCACCAATTCTCTAATTGTCCGGTAGCTCATGTATTAGTTTTACTTGATGAAATAATGACTACTCTTAATGAAAGTTAACATTTTATGAATGCGGAGATAGTAATGTGAACCGCAAAATAAAAAAAGACGATAATTGCGGCCAAATTTGCTCTCACTGTGTTCAGAGTGTAGCCTATCACAATTTCACACATGAGACTGCATTACGTAGCTGATGTGTAACCAGTTGAGTAATGGAACTTCGTTCCATGTAATCGAATTATTCTTAATTTTTACTGTTGCTTCCTCATTTCACTGAGCACGCTTGATGTAATACTCAAGATGATAAGTACGGATAATGAGTAGTAGTCCTGATGATCTTTATTTAACTGTTTCTGTTAATATCATCGACACAAAACAAAACTTGAACGAAGCTAATCCTTCAGAAAGTTGAGCCGATGATTTACATGAAGTGGGCTAAGAAAACATTTTGGGATAACGCTGCCCAATAAGCTGCTCAAACTAGGAACACGATTTTCATCTCAAATAAGTGAATAGCTAAGAAAGTTTTGTTACGCGAATTGTTTTTCATATTGTATATGATAAGTGGATTGTCCACGTTGTAGACAAACTAGTTGATAACGTTTCAAAATACCGCCCCCTGTTTTCTTAGGGAGACCGGAACAATATCTCAGTCAGTCTTCGGGTTGTAACAAAATCTAATTTATGAGGCGGATGGCACGCTATTGATCATGTTAATCTCGAACACTCTTAGAACGCTTTCAGAGAGCCTTCAGAGAGTTTTTAGAAAGCCTTCAAACAGCTCACATTTTTATGAATGGCCAGGTTGTTACTTAGGCGAATGTGTTCGAACTGTAATTTCCAAAGATTTGACTTTACAGACTGCCCACGCTAGGCCGTCTTCAAAACTATGATGGACAATCAAAACGCTGCCGCCGTTTGGTGATCAGTTTGAAAAGAGACAAATTAAAGAGTAAATTATTTAAAACATCTTGCCAAATTGTTCTTATACAACAAAACATGAAATTTCCGCTATCGAATTTACCCTATCATACTTTCAAACGTCTTTAAACACTCGTACACTGTTTTGTGGATAAGACCTTTTGAATCAATACAAGGTTTGCTTTGTGTGTTTGAGCAATCCAATATACTGATAAATATGTATGCACACAAGTACTTCCGTTGATAAAGTTTCGTCTCAAGGATTCGGCATAAGATTCTAGTATCTACCACGTTCCATTTTCTTAGTTATGAGCCACTTGTACATCCACAAAACTAACAGCATTTGGAATTTCGTGTAATCCATTGTAGTAATGCACAGCTTATCACTTCCGTCGTTTTTTTTTCTGTCATACGTGTCAAAAAGTATTCTTAGCGGCGAAGCGATATCCGGATTGCGACATTGCATAAATTGACTGAACGTCTACTCAGATAGGTTGGGAATGTTTTGTAACATTGAACGGTTAAAACTCGGAAGTCTGTAAAACCTATACCATGATTTTATATCTTTCCATTTCATTCATACACTATTTGCCTCATTTTCAGTATGTATCTGAGGAGAGTAACTCAAATGTAAGAAAACATTTCAAAATATTTTTCGCTGAGTGTTATATTTGATTTGACCACCATGCAGCTTTTCCCGCGCAAGTTGGTTTTTGTGAAAGAAAGACAGAAATTGCAATTCGCAAGACCAGTGTGTGCTTGATCAGAGAAGTGATCACACACTTATTCATAAAGTTAAATTTTTACGTAGGCGAGTTGTTCTAACGCGCAAGCCAATGAGGCGGTATTCGTGTTGGTCTTGACTTTCTGGCTGGGCAGAATTAGTACACCGGATCTGTCCTCTTTGATGCAGATGTGAACAATTGGTCGGTTTTTTTCCGATAACGTAAGTATTTCTTCGGGTATTCTAGAAAAATGACCTTTGCTGTGTGAGCCAATTTTTTGAACCCTGGTCTCCAGTGGATGACATGCTTTACGCATTACACCGCTGCCTGAGTTGATGGACACTTTTTAATTCAAAAACGGAATAAACCTAGATATACCTGTGTTGTGACCGCAAAAGGTGCTTGGCCTGAGAATTCGTTTACCGCACAAACGCCCGTATAGGTCATGTCAAAAATCAAACCACAAACGCGTATACTCATTTGCAAGTTAGATATGCATTCACATCCATCATTGTCATTCGCCTTGGTGGAACTTCTGCCAAGCGCGTACACACTATTTCGATAGTCTTTCCTTGTCCTCCGCCTTCCTGGCATTCGCAGCTTGCCCTTTTCTTCCTGAACGTTGCCTGTGGGTAACTTACTACTTGTGAGTATTATACTACTCACAACGAAACTGCCTGTCATACAACACCTGGATATACCGTGCGCGCACGACAAGTAGAAAAGGGTTGACTTAAAAATACTTGTACGTTCTGTTCAGGTTAAAGATCATTCGGATTTGGTCGCAGCTTTCTCATTTAAATGATGTCTTTTTAGAAAAAAACAGCTGGTCTTAATTTCGCTTCAGTTAAGTGATTTAATAAGGCATACCCTTACCCAGCGTGGACTTGAATTATGACCCTGGCTTTCTGAATAATTCTCATTGAGTAGTACACCATCGACTTAAATTTAGGCAAGATCAAATTGTCAGATGCAAACAACCTTATCTGTTTGTTATTAATGTCCAGGTTGCCTGAAGGCCTCAATCGCAGACATATTTGCCACCTGTTATTCGGAATAAATAACTTCGCAACCACAACCTGTTAGTCAAGTATGACTCACCCAACTCATTAACCGGCTGAAAAATATTAACCTGTTTCCTCGGTTTCTAATCCGTAGGCAAATGTTATACTCTCTGTTCCTCAAGGTTTCTCTAACTCGCTAGCTGAAGGGACGGTAGCTGATAAAACCATCATACCATACTCGACAACATCCGCGCAATCAATTCCATTTCTCCCACACGTGCTAAATTGGGCTTATGTCTGAGGAACCAGATTCTTATCCATGAGCATATACCAGTGATGACAAAAGTGAATGCGTTTGTGTCACATTTGCCTGTCATGAGACGTGCATTCGATGGCGTCAAGTGGTTCAGACGTACTCAGGTTTCAAGTGACTACGGAATAACTGACCAGAAGAAGTGGAGGGTTTTCTACGAACTGTTTTGTTCACAAAGACAGGGGTTGTGGGGTTTGATGGCAATCACCTCAATTGTTAATAAAAGTCACACACTGACAGCTCTAAAGTAGGCTAGACGAACCTTGTAGATGAAATGGAAAGCTTCTTATGGGTTTACTTGATGATCGATGTCAATGAAATGGGAGCCGATTGCAATGAAATGGAGCCTTCTCGAACCGTTGCAAAGACATTTTGGATGGTGTCCACGAATCCTCTCTGATGACCGCCTTGTGATTCTCTCAACGTAAGAGGGTAGTTATAGAAAGACGAAAAGAACTCGGGTTAGCTATCCTTAGGGCATGGCACCAGTGCCGAGTAGGTGTCAAACGACATGACAAGTCTTGCTGCAGGGTAGGCATTCTCCATCGAGTTTGAAAGTCCAAGGCTAAATACTTCACTGGTAACCCCACTCTCATATAACAGGCAAATAAAAGTCGGGCTCATTTCCGTTATGTAAACGGGTTCACCTAACGTACTTCAAATTTCTGTCCCTAGATCTCCTAGAGTATCCATTCCCAATGAACATACTTCACCTCATCCTGGATAGTATCCAGTGTGAAGGTCTGTTTCGCATTGTTCACCACAAAACGCACCAAATTCCTATTGCACTTAGCGAGACGAAACTAGGAACGTATGTGCATTGATCCATCCACGTCTTTTTATAGATTGATCTTTGAGTAGTTCCATCCGATCAACGAATCAACGCGACTTTTTGAATGAATGGCTGTCATGATTTTTCGACTCGGTAATAAACTTTATATTTGGGTGTACTTCAGTGAACTAATCCGATATGACCTGGGTATCATCACCGTTCAGAAAAAGACAACAAATATTATCCACACAGCGCTTTTACAGCATGAATTTAGATTTGGTGTGATTGAGTTCATTGGTCTCTAGTTTGACCATAAATATATATGCAAGTAACGGATTCACAAGTGAACCCATTGCTACTCCATCTTTCTCCCTGTATAACTCACAGTTAAATAGAAATTGAACAATATGGTTTCAGAACGATATTAATTCCTTCAAGTTTTGCCCGGTAGATTCGACGTGAGTTTGATACAAGCGCAGGAATATTCAATAGTTTTTGCAATGATACATTACTGAGCGGAGATGTCACATTAACTGACAAGGTGCTGTCGTTCCCGATGTTCACTGATTCGAACGAGTCCACGAAGCCAGAGGTGTACTTTGGACTAAGAGGAGTCAGTCGTTGTTTGTTCGGATATAATATTTACACTAGCCCTTGAGTTTAGGCATGATACGCTTAACTGTACATGTCCGGGATCAGTCATGACGGTACTCTGTCCATAGGAATTTTGGGAAGGTAGCACAAAGCTCGGTTCAAGTGCAATCGGCTCTCATTCGATTGACACCGGTCATCAAGTAAATCCATAGGAAGCTCTCCATTTCATCTACAAGGTTTGTCTAGCCTACTTCAGAGCTGTCAGTGTGTGACTGTTATTAACAGTTGAGGCGATTGCCATCAAACCCCACAACCCCTGTCTGTCTGGACAAAACAGTTCATAAAAAACCCTCCACACCCTTTGGCCAATTGTTTTAAGAAATAACTTCATATTATTTACGGTTCAGCCGAATTCTAATGAACTAGTCGAGTTTAGACAATCACCAAATGTAGAGAATAATCCAGCGATTTACCGAGTTCCAAAACATTTGCGTGCAAAAAAAAAATAATATTACGTTGGCGAAGAGTTTAAGGTTCAAACTACAAAATTTCCATTGTCGCGTTGGGTAGCACTCCTCTTGCATTTTTAACAAACCCGTATTCATCTCTTCGAGCTCACCTTGCAGTGTACTCGACTACGTCTGACACAGTCAGTCGGGCTAGTGTTCTAGCTGGCTGACATTTGGCGACAAAGTTGTCGTTCACTATGACAGCTTGATAATGAAAACGCCAAACGGGCTAAAAGTGGGAGAATGTACATTTTGTCAGACTATTTATTCTCACTTTCTTTAGCATTAGAAAAATGTAGATCAGGTTTTGTTGTGTCATTTGACTGCTGACGACAAGCTCACGACACTTGCTCCAGAGTGTTTCGGGCAGGACGACCTCAACATCCCTCGTCGAAACCATACTTCGGTTTTTTGAATACATCACGCAAGTTGCAGTTTTTAAAGTTTGGGATCAGTAACAAGTGGTAAACAATCACATTTCAAAATTTTCCACCAGCATGCTTTTAGTTAGTGAAAAACAAAATGACAGAACCAAACTCATCGAGAATAGCCCACGGTACATTTGGCCCAAATGCGAAAATCTGTTTTGGGAGATTAACCGTGAGAGAGGACGACAGCACGTGAAATAATATACTTCTTTCGTAGGCTGTTTCAGTGGGAAAAAGTTTGTTCAGTAATCTGGTTAGCAGAAATAATTTCAAGTCCTAAAATCTACAGTTATTGGGATGATGCGTGCTCTTCTAGGTCTCCGGTTTATCCATGCTGTGTATTCTGTCAACCTTCTTCCCCTGGTCTTTGTGGATTTCTGTCCTTGTGAAGTCGCAGACACTTTAATTTATCTTTTTCATTGTCTTCCTAAATTCTTTTTATGACCAATACCTTCTTCTTCTTCTTCTTCACACTACTGTGCTAATGGACTGTTTGTCCTTGTTAAATACAGTGAACTCAGCCGGTTCGATACTTCATTTTGACTATTTCGACTTGATCAGTGTAAATCAAAACGAAACCAGTTGTAGAGTGTTGGTTTGAGGACAAACCTCCTGAAATGTTGCACATATTAGTTGAAACTATTTCGATCGTGGTCAGCACAAAATACCAATCCGAAATAGACTCTGTCCACCCGTACTAATTGGGTGTAAAATAAGTTATAACTCAACTTAATTAACATTTTGCTGTAACTGTTCTTTGGTTGTTGATTCAATTAATGATGAATACATCGTTAGCATTACCGAATCAACCTTCAAGATAAATTTTGGTGGAAGGTTATTCTGTCATTTTGTGGAAATGGGTGAAACAGCAGTGTGACTTGCGGCTATATTCGGGAGTATATGCAATAACAAATTTAACATTTCAACAGTCGGGAGAATCTGATAACAAACGTTCAATAAGTAGAAAATAATACCTTACAGAGTAAAGCAAGTACGAGGTGATGAAGTTAGTCTCAATGAGCAAAGGACCCATTCATTAATTGAACATAAAATAATAGCGTTAGTGCGATTCAACCACAATTTTACTCGCATGTTTTCAATGATTATAGTATGTCGGGTAGAGTCATTTGTTTTGTATGATAATACGATACCTTCCTTAATGATATCGCTCCCCACCAGGAAACTCGATGTAAAGTGTGTTACTGACAAAGAGATAAGTTGAATGTGAAGAATGACACAATGTTGGGTCGTGCCAAATCAGTACAGATAGAGTGACGAAAGTCTAAAGATAATCAGTTTTCATTGCTCAGCCCGACAGTTCATAATGAACTGATGAGGAAAAATGAACATTCGAACAATAATGGGAACTGCAATATCGATATATATATATATATGTATATGTATCATAAACCAACACTTCTACTCTTTAGAGAATGTAATCAGTTTCAGAAATTGCTGATGACGTTCGATAAATAGATTTACGCATGCACTGAACAGATTCAAGCAATATTTTAAGCCATAACAACGAAGATGTACGATTTTCTGAGCGCTTTGATGCTTCTTTTTAATTCAGTAACAGCGGCGATCACAACGACAGACACATAACTCATATGTGTCAAATCATTGTCGCGACAAAACAGAAGCAGCGATACATTGGAATCAGAAACCCTTGGCATTACACTGTCACCGTTTACCGACACGACCCATTTACGCGTAGAATTGTGCCCTAACAGATTTGGATGGTAGACAATTTATCCAAATTACCTAGCTTAACAAGCACGTGTGAAGGGCTAGATATATCACTCAGGCCCAAAGCGGTATATAACAGTGGACTGAAAAAGTTGGTTATTTCAGACCGGTGGTAGAAACTAAACGAACGTGCACATTCGTTTATCCTAATGATCCATCCGGCTCCACGGTGCTCAGCTTTACCACACCGAAACATTCATAATGGATTGGACTGAATTAGTCAAGCCGATGCATTGGAGTAATTACTGTGATCATTTTCAAGTGTAGCTTGTGTTGTTTTACGAAGGTCATGAGTTGTTTAGTGTTTATAGACCCATGACAACTTTCAGCTTTATAAAAACTTAATATCCCATTTATGCCTTGACCGCTTAATGTGTAATTAATCACTATAGCGGATGAAAGCGTTAGAATGGTTCAAACTTTAACCGTTCATTAGTAAATGCCGAAAACTGCGGCACATCAGCAGGATCACAGTCAGACATCAGCCAGAACGTTTGTTAGAACCTTGAAACGAATTTAAGGGAATTCAATCTATATATTTCTAAAAAATATTGTTCTTTAAATTTTCATTTCTTTTTGTAGATTAGTTTTGATCGAATAATTTGTTTTCCAAATAATATGTGGGATAGGCTTGTAAGTCTCATATAACCAACAATCAAGGTTTTTTCGGAGTCGTGAGTAAATCGCTAAAAGTACACCTTCCACATCAGCAAAACGTTCAAATTGCATCTTCTGGTTTGCGTCCGTAATTTGCTTTTGGTTTTTACTTCTTATGTTTATTACATTAAATAAAACTGTTTTGAAACTGCTTTGAAACCACGGGTCGTTGACCTTTCCGTCATTTACATTCATTCGAATTGTTTCCAGTGATAAATGTCAAAGGTTTGAGAAATAATGTCGTGAGCTACACCTGTGAATCAAAATTTGACCGATCAGCCGTGTGCAGTGTTAAAAAGGAGGCATGGATTGAATCATTAAATGCATTTGTAAAATGTTTACAGAAATTTTACTGCCGAAATATTATCACCCCAACCATAGCTACTAATAAGGTGGTCGGTTGTGTTCAATTAAACACTTGTCCTTCGAAATGAATTTAATGGTATTTTAATCTTCGCCGAACCAAACGACCAGCTGAGCTTGACATTAATATTTTATTTTATTTTCGAGTTTTGGTATGCCATCCAGACACAACTAGCTTTTCAAAATTCTCAAAGCTACTTTGGATACATAAGAATTTTTAATCTCAAAGACGAGAAGGTGTAAAGTCGTAGTGAGCAGAGATAATCCACCAGTCAAAAAAGTATCTTTCTCAAAGGTAATCACTACATATATTTTCAAAAAGATACAGTACAAAGAATTGAGATTGTTTAATTAAAAGTCATAGTTTAAACAGTCAACTGTAGTCAGTTTCCCATTTTTGTTACTTATTTCTTGTAGCGTCTCAATAAAAATATTCTTAAGAAAAGCCTACATTAGTTTGTTAGAAGATTTGATATAAAGATACCTTCAGAATTCAAATTGGAATAGTGAGTGTGACACATTCCTAAAGACGCACATGCGATTTTATCTCCGTAATTGGCATTTTGGTAATGCTGAATAATCTTTCAGGTTTGTTGCACTTATTTGTTCGATTCTCTTTAAACATAGATTTCGCTTGTTTCAAGGCCATTTGATATTTCCCAAATTCACTCACATAGCAAAAGTAACCTACTTTTCATTTGAACTGGCTGCTAGTAAAGTACCGGCAGCTTATACCATCGGTCACCAACTCTGTGTGATAATATTTGATTTTGAATACGAGACATGGCTCATGTGATAAGGTATGTGTACGTTCTACTTGAGTCAACATAACGTACTGTGGTCGAAAAGATGTAAGAGAGAAGGTATTGACAAAGCTAGTACCAGCAGCTAGTCATGTTCTTCCGGCTGTACACTTTTGTGCCATGCGGTATAAATAATACTTTAGTGAAACGTTTACTTTTGGTTACCGACGACCTGGCCAGATACATAGTAACATATAACACAACGACTACGAGAATGTAGGACGCGCCAAACAAGGATGAACAGAAAAATAAGTACGTGTTCAGCCCGGCTCTACGATTCGTAAACTGTTTTATCGAGGTACAAGGTAAGCGTACTCAGAAAAATGTTGTCTGAGAGCAGATTTACGAGTTGTGTTATCAGATTATGGTTTCTTCTGTCAGGAGCATAGTAGGAAATTAGGTATCAACGAGTTGAGAACGACAGTGAGGCAACGAAAAGAAGAGAATCAAGTTTAGGAGGATGGCTGTACTTCTATCAACTGCGAGCTACTCAGTTTCACAACTACAGAGCCAGCTGGTGTGAGGTAACGATGAACGTGCGTTTGCGAATTAAAGATAAATTCTATATTCAGTATGACCACATTTAACAATACCTGGTTACTGCCATCTGCCTGTTCTAACTGGGTGCATGCATTAGTTTGGAAGTTGCCACACCACTCCTATTGTCAATACACTTTTTAATCATAAGAGCTAATGCATACCGCATAAAGTTTTTTATATTTAATTCTGCTTATTTATGATATACCAATTAGGTTTAGAATTTTTGAAAAAATTGCATGACGAGTGATTATTAGTCAAAATTTACTTGAAGCACGCGACTGGTTTTATGACTATTACTATTCGTTAGGTATGTGTAATCGGAGAACCGCAACTACACGTTCTCTTCTAAAAATGACATGTTGTTAAGTTTAAAATGATAACTAACTTTTCGTTACGGTTCTCAAACTCAGTGCAGATTACATATAGAGGTAATAATGAATAAAAAATATGTAGAAATCTAGTGCGCACTGAGAGCATGCAAGAGTTTTTGCATAGAATGTTACTGTTTTCAGCGGACAAGAATTATCACCCTCTAGAATCAGTCGGTTATTCTGGACTTATGTTCGTGATAGGAAAGATGCTGCCATTTCACTAACTAGTGGATGTGACAAACTTAGTTATGCATCCACAATCAAAAAATCAGGGCGGCTTCATCAAAAATTCATACTATCTTTGGCCGTGTTACTAAAAGTATTAACCAGACTACTATGAAATGAAAACTTCTGTTTGAATGACAGAAGGGCACACCACAATCGTTGCAATATTCAATAGACTGGTGAATATTGCTTCCAACTGCGGGCCGTTGGTCACCTTCAGTGAAATATTCCGTATCGCGCTTAGTTCTTAGCAAGAAAACCCTAGCGGCACATTGCAAGACTGAAAATCCCGGTTATAACACTGGCTCTGACAGATAGGTTTTGCCATGTTACTCTACTGGATGACCTTTTATTTTCAAGCTTCCACAGTATGCTATTTCAAATCAGTTTAGCCTCCAATGAAGGCATGTATGGATAACAGTTTCTAAGTCAACTGGTGGAGCGTGGTGCATTACTGAAGAAAAGGAGATGTTAGATATTACAAGACAGAAGCTTATTGATTGTAAACATAGCAAGCAGATGGGTTTTAGCTAATCGTAACAACAAAATCAGAAAGACGTACGTTTTAATGCGTCGTCATTCCGACTGACTGTTACCGCTCATCTCACGCAAACTTTTGTCCCAGTCATTCCAAGATTATCCGTACATCTTGTTTAAGGTTCGTAATATATTCCAGAAAGTCAATCACAAGAACAACACACGATGTCCAACATTTGCTAATCGAAACACAGAAGGTCTGTCTTGCTAAAGAAGAAAAAGTCACGAATAAACAGTAAACGTGTATTGAACACAACAAAGATACCGAGAGATTCAGTTCACAACGTCAAGGAGCCATCCTTTTTCTTAACTAATACTACTGATGACGCCCATGGGGAAATTGATGGCCGGATAACGCCTCCCTCTAACATCTTTGTTAACAGTTTTTCTACCTGGCTTTGAAGATGGACTGGCAAGCGACGAGTCGCTTGCCGAATCGGGCGTGCCTCGCCCGTGTCAATACTGTGACGCACGATGTGAGTCCGCCCAGGCGGTTGTCCTTCCCACCAGAACGTCGCCTGGTGCTTTTCAATTACTTCCGGTACTCTGCATGCTAGATGTGTTGGGAGCTGTGAGACAATGCTTTCGATAAATTTCTGCCATTCTTACTCAACCGGCATTCCCCCACTGGGTAGATGCTGTACTTTAGGGGCTTCCACAAGGCCTGATAATGTTCTATACATAGGTTCCAACGGAAAGCACTCACCATACGTGTGTACGACAAGGTTAGGCAGGTCCAGGATACAGTGCATGGCTAACAAATAGTCACTCCCCAGAATTACATGAAACGGTAACTTTGGGGCAACATGCCGACTTTCCTATCTGCACTATTCCGCGAGCACATGTCAATAGGTGTAACGGTTGTCCATTCACGGCCAGACACTGGCTGACAGGCCCCGCTATAACATCAAGCTATCAGGTGGTAAAAATCTCTTTAGCAATCAGGCTACATACAGACCCGGAATCTAGCAAACATTTGAAGTCACGACCGCCAATTTTTGCTTTAGAAACAGAGCATAAGGCAACATCTCTATCCTCTTATTTAGAAACAGGGGGAATACGCGACTGAAATACAGGGGACTTACCGGCAAGTGCACGCTCCCGAGCGGATAATGGACACCAACGCGCCACGTGTACATACCGGCCACAGACAAAACACCTGCGCCGATCTAGCCGTCTGGTGTTCGGTACTTCCGTTTTTGGACAGTTTTGTATACGATGTTCGCCTCCTGTGTGGGTTCTTCCGTTGGTCCAACCACTCT
>JTDE01000518.1:179383-193293 GCA_014338405.1 Paragonimus skrjabini miyazakii | reverse complement strand
CTACCTCGAAAACACAAAGAGACAACTTACTAGCAGCTGCACAATTTCACAAGCTGAAGGAAATAGGGCCAGATAAAAATTCATTGATGGTAGCTTCGATCAGAGAATCGGGTTATTTTGAGAGATAAGAAAGACCGTGTGAAGAAAATCTCATTTTTCTCTGATCCCGAGAGGTTTTGCCGAATATTACTTCCAATAGTGTCCGGTAGGTCTAAGTAATTTTCAAAAATAATTTCACCGTATTAATCAATGTAAACAAGGAAATGAGCCGTCAATGATTTTGCCGAAACATTCTGATCACTCAAGATTTAAAAACGAATTAGGTTTTTCCACACGCCAAGCGTATTCCTATATCAGGAACGGAGAAGTAGTGGATAGACCAAGGTTAGCAGAGTCAACAACGGGACTAGAGAACGTTAGACAGCAGTAGATAGAAACGACTGTGAGGTTCATCTGCACGGTCTACGGCACAGATATTTGGATAATATAGCCCAGCTTTGATGCGGCTCCCTACATTACAATTCGAAATAAACCAAATTGCTTAATTTCGGGTTCCATGATAGATGTTGGGCGAACTTTTCGTTTTTCACTACAACCTTAGCTTGGTCCTCCACTTCTCAAAACCTGAAAGAAATTGGAGTCCTGTTCAAAGCTGAAAGTACACTTTTGTGTTATATTTTTACCAATTAATTTTGATTGCTATTAAATGCACCTGCTTACGAATGGTGAAAAAGCACGTTAACGAACTGCAGCGAAATATCCAAGTGTAAATCTCTACCGTCCTTACATTCATTCAACTACGAGTGAAAATTCAGGACCGTCCTAATGCACGGAGTTCCAAAAACCTTTCTTCTATATTTCAAAACACTGAGTTCCCTTGATCCAGTTCACCAGTAACGACAGAAGACATACATCGCGAAATGTTAACATTTCGTTCACTCTTCTCAGCCACGAAATGAATACATTAGACTATATAGGGCATGCGGACAGCAACAATAATAGAAACGTTCGACAATAGGGTCTATGTGAAACAAGGACTGTCATCAGTTCCAGGACAGACAAACTGCGTGAGTCAACAGTTTATGCACACACAGGGCCGGACGAGCAGTATTAATTAACATTGCCTCGAAAAAAGCAAGCAACACCGGATTCCGATTATGCGACTATACTTGAAATGAGTTAGCGGGGTCAACAACGTAATCTGGTTCCATGGTATGCTTTGCCGTGGCTGAGGTTAGATTTCACCTCAATCGCTCTGTTGTCATTGCCTGTTGCGTCATTGCATTCACCAACCACTTAGGCATACATTCAGCCATTCTTTGTCATGGATACTGATCTGTTCTGCCGACATGGACGTCACCTCAGTTGCATGTGAAATGGTAGATTACATGTGACACAGAACATTTCGGTAGATCACGATTGTGAATGAGCTGAACGACAATCATGGTTGTGAGTAACAGCCACAATTTAGCCGTACTTTCCTCGTGAGCAGTCATAAGTACAGGTCTCCCAGGCTCTATGAAGCATGGTTTGCACTGGACGTCGCTTGTATGTATTTGGCAAAATAGAAGAAAATTGCAAATACTGACCACTCCACGTGGCCTTGCGGTTCACTGAGTGTAGTAGTCAACCATCATGTCGCCTAGTAAGTGAAATGTCTGAAAAAGATACACTGCTGTTTATTTCCTCTTCATGAGAAACAGAAAGATTAAGATGAGCAGAATTAAAAAGGTTCAAAATTGAAGCAAAATTAATATTAGTTTGTTAAAAATCAAAATATCATCTGCATATAGCTTATAGAGGTCGGCATCATCTATAGTATCAGAGAGTTGTAATTCATTAACTCTTAAAAATATATCCGCAAGTTTTGGGCCCAATGAATTACCCATTGCTGCACCATTAATTTGTTTATACGACGATCCTCCCAAATCAAAACGCATATTCTATGTATACAAAGTATAAGTTCCTTGAGGTAATCAACCGAGAGAAAAAAAGGGTGAATTTTGCTGAGAAATAAAATCGCACGGAAAATCGGCTGTTTTCTGGAGGGGTAACTTTGTAGATAAAAGCCGATATCGATAGAACACATCTAATTTGAAATCACCGATACGTTTTTTAAAGTTCAAAAGAAATGTTTACCCTTCACTTTTGTCACTATCCCCATATCCTATGAATTCTAATGTTTTAATTTCGTGACTAAGTTGAGTAACCGAAACTTTGACCTCTCGCGATATATGACCTTTGTCATATATTTCAACTATGTGAGAAATTTCTCTTTGATAAACTTTATATCCTTCAAATAATGCTGTAGGCTTGTCATGCATTAATTAATCACAAAGAATAGTAATATTTCTTTGGACTGTGTTTTACTCTTCAGTTCCGATTGTGTCCACGAACCATGGCTTTTCTGGGCACGCTTTGTTCCGCACGGTTTACCGTTGTTTCAAATGACAGCTAATTATAGTCAGATGGGCTGTATTGTAGAATGATTTAGCACCGGACACTCAAAAAGACATGCCATTCAAACACAAGTTAACCATAGTTAGTTCGCAAGTATTAAGCAAATTTCTCAATGTTTTCAAGTAATTGGTTGATCCAAAGTTAACCAAACACTTTTGCGTCATTTACGGTTGGACCCACAAGGTCCGTTGATATATCTTGTTGAACCCAAACTCATTGAATGCGATCACAGTGAGGTGTGTACTGAGAAACAACTTGAAATACAGGCCGTCTATCTCTTTAGCTCTTATTGTTGCCTCGTAAGATAAGGCTTTACATTCATACCGAGTTATCTAATCTGATAACCAATTAATGTCGTTTGCAATTTCTGAAAATTTGCTTAGCAAGTTGGTCTAATATTCATCTTCAAAGTTGGCAGTGGACAGAATTTTTACTTAAGTCCCAATTAGGTGTTTACACAATATTACTGGTCCTTTACCTACCAACGCTAAACAGTTTGCCGGCTCAGTACAAGCCGTGTCACTATAGTAATTAATGCTCAATCTGTCCACACCAAAGCAGATGGTGAACAACTTTTCATTGATTTAGTAAGGATGTGTTGTTACCCGTCGTATTTACTTCACTTCTGCATTTTTTTCAAACCAGTATACTTCAACCGAATTTGTTCTTTATAGAACATAATGAATACGACTGACTCTTCTTACTCTTTTACTTCCACATTTAATAAACACTTAGTGAACATCTTAATTTAGATCTGTTTGCGAGAATTTTCTGAACACATCTATATTACCACGTCTTTTCAACCCATAATGACACGTTGGTCTAAAACAATGTGAGTTTTTACACCACTTATCTCTGAGTATCATTCAGTTACCATTTCCGCATTTGTCCCAGGCACGTTGGGAATAATATTGCCTTGTTTCTTATGGCCACTTTGTAATCTATGTGAGTTGATTTCTTAAACTTACTCTACGAGATGAGTTCAAAATGCACGACATCTCACGTAATGTCAGCATGTTTCAAGCTGGACGCCAGGAGTCACCGTCTAACAATGTTCTTTTACTACCGGTGACGTTAAGGAACCGTTGTGACCAGCTATTTATTCGTGATATTCAGAAGTAGGTCTTCTTTCTCCAAACAATTTATGTTACAGATAAACTTAACAGGACTGTGTGTAGTTTGAAGCAATCCGCCTGTTGGATTAACCGGAATGTAAATTCCTCACTAATTCGACTCTCCGAAATTGACTTACTATATCGATTGCATTTTCCTCTCGTCCTTTACATTTCTACGATCTACTGCAACTAATAATTAGAATCTAACAGTTCTTTCTGTCTACGTTCACTTAACTTATGTCATACTGTTTTCCGATTTGTTTAGTTACACATGTCCAACCTGTCTTAAATACTGCATGGTCTGAAGAAGCTTTTCCGTCAGAAACTAAACGCAACCAGTATACAAAGATGCCAACTGCTACCAGTTATCCTGAAGCAGTAAACACTTTCCTTTAGAATTCCGCCTGATCGATATGTTAAGAAAATGTACGGAGCTAGCGGTTGCTTTTAATTCACGATTAGTAGGACCATATCAAGCTCGCAAGGTTGCTCTTCGTTGTACTTTTAGTGCGCAATTCAAATCAAATTACATACAGGAAGAGTTTGTTGGGTGATTAAAACGGGAAGCTAGCACGATTTTATTGGAAACGAAACAAAATTGGACAAACATTTATCAGCCCTACTGAGTGAACTATTTGTATACAAAGAACGTTCATCAGCACCAGCGGTAACCTCAAGGTTTGATCAAAATTTAATCGAAAGTGAGCATCTTCCAAGCTGAAACGTACGCATTTTAAGAGCGGAGAATATCTATTGACTGCATACCCATTTTGGGAGGCTGAAGTCATTCATGGATGCACTCTCTTGTAACTAATGGATGACATATTTGAGATTTTAAGATTAATTTCTCAGACAGACCTTAGACCGTTGTAGTATTGGGTAACTATTGCCTGTTTCTAAACAGTGAAGCATAGAAAATTGCACACCATCGCGCTGTGGTTTGGCATGCATTTTTGAATGATCGGTGAACAGTACACTTGTATCGGTTGACGGGAATGCAATAAACCGGTTATTCGAACCATCCGATTTGAAGTTAGAATGTGGCATCCAAAAATACATTCTGCTGGTTTTTTCAGCAGGGCAGATTACATGCTGTCATATTTTCCTGAAAAACACCTAATATTGAACGGTTAAATGATATCATTCCATCTGTTTTGAGTACGTTATTACTGATTTGTGATGGCTTACAAGCTGGATGGAACTGAAACAGTTGATTGCATGTAATATTACGTACATTCTAGAACCCCTTATTAACACTCTTTTCTGAAATAAAAGTAACATGCATGCTTTCAAATACTGTGAAAAGAAAGCCAGTGAGGTGAAAAGCGCAGTCGTTTTTACGACTTCAAAAAACTGCTCATGTGAGAACTCTTTAGTTTTCTGAAACTATCGCTGCATCTTCTTGAAATATAGTTTATCTAGTTTAAAACGATTTTATTACAGTGTACGATAACTGCTGCAGTTTTGTTAGTCTTTTTGACGTGCAGACAAAATAGAAAAATGTCTGGCTGTAACTGCTTTATTCATGTTTTGTTTCAAAGCCTCAACAAAGATCAGGGTTTATCAATACACTTTTGATCACTTAGTACGCTTTAGGGTTAACGTGCCCCAAAATGCATCATTTTATATCATCAGATGTAGTAAGCAAGAAAACGTCATTATACACAGGTTCACGAAGACATACTTGTGTTATGATATTGCACGCATATTTGAGAATGTTTTGGTTACGCTTGAACAGTCGTGAAGTAATTTCAATCTCTTACCACCAAGGCCGCTTATTGTTTGAACATCAGTTCGGTCTAAACAAATAAACTGATCGATTTTGGATGAAAAGCCTTAAGGTACCCTCATTGGACATCCCAGCTGATGAGTTCAACCCCAAAGTGAAACCAAATCAGCGAATGCCAAGCGATAATGTGTTACAGTCCATTGACCATTTTCGGATTTATCAAAGGCTAATCAATCGTGTTCATTTTAGTTATTTGTTAACTAGCTCAAACCAAATGACAAAAACTGTAAACGTTTCAAATATGCCCATTACAGCAATGAGAATAAAGATACATAGGCGAAAATATGTTTTCGATAATTCATCTTCAAGCCGGTGCAATTATATACAATTATATATATATATATACAGTTATATGTAGGGTTAGATCGAGATATCGAGCAGACATATGGCAGGGAAACTAAGTCACTGGTCAGTCAATTGGCAATGCCTTGATTGATTGGTTACGTCACGCTTGTCCACTGGTTTGACCACGTAGGTTGGCGATCGATCCGGTGGATTTGTGGCCATGATAGACGCAGCGCTTGAACAAACCGCTTTTGATGATATAATACCGGGTCAGGCAGCCTGATTCTAATCACCTCGACAGTACAGAGTGTTCTAATTCGGACTGCTTTTGATGGGTTGCCTGGCACGCGATATACCACTTTGAAGGCTTGCTCAGTGTTCACCCGGTGTCTGCTTTCACTTGTTCCTGTGGAGCAGGTTATATTGGTCGAACGTCAGGAAAACTTTCTAAACGAATCCGAGAACACCATCCATGGTGGTTGATGTACGGCGAATCACGATCGGTCAACAGTGCTATCCTCGCTCATCTGTTTGCATTACCCTCGTTATTTATCGTTTTAATTCTCCACACTAAAACCGTAATTTATTTTACAAGTGGCTTCCCTCTTGTTAACAGTATGAATAATGAACACTTGGGTCAGCTTGATACATATCGTTATAAGGTGATAACTACTAACCGCTGGACTGTTGGAACCAGTGGTCATGTGGGGTTCACTAGATTATTGGGTACCAAGAAAGATGCTCATTCGATAGGTTCTGTTATACCCCCACTACTAGCATAAGTATTAACCAATCTAATCAAAATGTCTGTGATAAACTATACTTGCGAGAATAAGATATCAACATAAGTTGGGACGGTGTGTCCAGCAGGAGTTCGCCTCATCTGGATTAATAGGATGGGATATCCGAAGCCAAACTGAAGTGAACTGAACTATTACCTCAGTGTGATGACAAGCAGTTTTGGTGAACTGTTGGATTTTGACAGCCAAATTGTTTTCGCTTGTTTTTTACGAATTGAAAAATTTGGACACCCGGTTCACCAGGCGCCCAAGGATTCGGCAATATACATAAAGATCGGTGAGTAGTAATATCTCGAGAAAGTTGGAACAGTGAAAGTCAAAGTGTTGGGCTGAAGGATTGACGAGATTGGTCACGCACACCACTTGAGCTGAAACAATTCCAAAATAATCGTTCCTTTCCCGAGAACAGAAACGTCCCAGCGCCATGAGCGAAGCACTTTTTCATTAACGTACATGGCATTGGTTGTTACATATCTATGCACGCTATTCTTATGGGTTACAGTCTCACCTTCAAGTGATGTGGGGAAATGACCCAACATTTGCTCATGTTGTCTGAAAACCGATAGGTATTACCCAAGGATTGCACTTTGAAGTGAAAGAACGATACATTCGTTAACTCGTTGACACATACTATCAGGGATGAAAGATTATGCTTCTAAAAACTTCGCGGGTGGAATGGTGAAACGTCGTTTATTTTGAAATCCTTTCTTCAGCTTTCTATTAGAATCACTGGTTGATACCTTAGCAGTTTCCTCTGACAGGTTTTCCAACTCAAATGAACGGTATTTACCAAGGTGTCATTTCATGCATTGATTGTACTTTAACGAATTAAAAAATCTGTGGCACTTTCAGCTGCAAAACGCTCTGATGAGGATAAAAAATCAAGTACATGTTTGTAAAACATACAACGTAGGGCTCACATAATTTTCGCTTCGTGCACAGGTTTACCAGATTCTGTGGAAGTAAAATGTAATTTAAATAGCGAGAACTAACCATCACGAAATATATAGAATTGAGCTTCACGGAAGGTGTTTTTATAACATAGGAGTACTCAGAAAGATCGACATATTGTTTGTAGTGTTCTACCTCCCTTTGTTGCACAGAAAAAATTGATAATCTAAACAAACCAAAGTAATAAACGTAGAAACTTCACGCTAACTCATCAACAACAAATATGCAACAGGAGGAATCGATTTCCGTGGAGAACAAGTGCGATGAAATCATTAATCTATGGGTCAACATAAGTCACTAAACCTAGAGAACGATCAGGTTCATCAATAATTGTTTCTGAACACACAATCGTCTACAAACGCTTGGTTACAGCAGCGTCAGCAAGCCTTAATGGTCTGGAATCGAACCGATGCAATAAGCTTCTGAATGTACAACCTGGATTGATAGTTTCATACATATACAGAAACAGAAGATGCTTGATCTCTAGAATGAAGAAACAGTTGTCTGAGTGGGTGGAGGAATTCGTATTGCTGGGGAATGGCGTTGTTACTGGAACAGGTAAACATTCAGTTTCCCCAGTAACTAGACCCGCCTAAACCATCGAGCATACTATCAATCCAGCTTGTACGTTCAAAAGCATATTGCATCAGTTCGATTCCAGACCACCAAGGCTTGCTGACGCTGTCGTAGCCAATCGCCTGTAGTCATTTCTGTGTGTTCAGAAACAATTGTTGATGAACTTGATCTTTCCCCAAGTTTAGTGACTTATTTTGATCAATCAATTGATACTTTTCTCGCACTTGTTCTCTGATGAAACTAAATCCTCTCGTCGTATAGTTGGTGCCGAAACTTTCCTATAGTATACTCCAACCTGCCACCTTCTTTACTTCCATTGCCTTGCTCACTTAAACTTGATTGCGACTGTCACATTCCGATAAGTTTGTGGTATTAACTATGGGAATGTATTAGGTGCAATTAACTATGAACAATATTCAAGGTATGTTGCAATAGGCGTAGGAATCCTGGTAATCACAACTAGGTAGGTTAGTTTTATTCTCATATCGTTATACTTTTTTCAAGATCGACGTATCACTTTATGTTTCTTTGATTGACAATATTCACGTGCACCCCAACAGTTAATCGGGTTTTGCTTGTTTCCAGACCCTTTGATGTTGAAAATATGGTTTTCTTGTTTTTGGGCTTACGGTTTCCTTCAGGAACTACCGTAACCTCACAAACATTTCCCTCAAATATCTGTTTGCGATACTGTTATTGTCTTATCTGGCCCAGCTTAATCCATTTTTTCTGCACAACTTTGAGCAGGATAACAAAATTTCTGTTCTTATTATCTGGTCATTCTCAAGCATTAAAACTGGAAACAATTTTGTTCTTTTGTTTAACCTGGTGTTTGTACAAACGTTTATATACAAGGCGTCAGATCCTTCTAATTTGTTCCACTGACCTAGCCACGGTAAATCCCATGTGACCTCTATTCCTTTGTTAATGTGACTTCAATTACAACGCTTCAGAGGAAGGCCACCCGAGGTGATTGAAACATAGAGTAACGTTGTGTTATTCTCAATCGGTTTACCGTTATTTCAGTTTATCCGTAATAAATAGAATTCCGTAAATAAATTTCAATTAGCCTGATCTAAATACCTCAGATTTATTGGTAAAACAAGTTTGCTGTTATTTATTTGACTACATAAATATACATGCCTGAGGTTTCCGTTTACCGATAGTCATGTATCTCTAAAAACTCGATTATTGGTTACGATGACATTGTTTCTGACCAGACAAGACAATAAAAGAAGAACATAACGAATAGTTTATGCATTGTATCAAATTGTGAAGCAGTCATTTGTTGGTTGAATAATTAATAATTTAGTATTTCAGAAGTCGTGTAAGTAGTCAAAAATCAGTCATCCGGGGAGTAAATGTAACGAACTTTAAATATACACTACACGTGATGCTAAAAAAGACAACGTCAACTCAGATGTTCGACAAATCAATTAAGAACGCACAGAACTGACAGCCTACTGTCTCTTATTGCCTAATGAAAGATACATTTCTGACATGTAGATAAGTACAATTAGGTAAAGCGACATTCCTTGAGCTTACGTCGTAGTCAAAAAGTATAGCTGCTTATTCTGTTCCGAACTTGGTATTAACTAATTTTTGATATATTTGAAAGATGTGAAACAAGAAACCTGCGTGAAATCTTTAAGTAATTTAGCATATTTGTTTCTAACGTTTACATTTGTTTGGGCTAAATAAGGCATTGTGAATGTCAGACGGTAGTCCCAAAGTATTTATTATTCGAAATGTTTTGCTTGAATCTCTGTTTAATATGTTCAGACTATCAGCATGATGTGTTTCAAAATCAGAGAAAAAAGTTGCAGTAACTTGTACTGGATGCCAAAGTTAAGTTTGGAAATGATGTACGTTGGATGAAAATACTTAGCTACACCAAATGTTCCGCCAAAAATGCTATGAACCTACCTGGAGTTGTGAGCTTTAGGTGGTAAACGAAAGTGATTGCACTATTTCACATCTATAGCCCAAATACAATTGAAACTAAAAATGTCAAGGTCATTACATTTTTTGAATGCCCTGCAACAAACGGAGTAGAACTCAAAAGGGGTGCTATATTTCAAGAAATGTAAATGGATTTTACAGCAGACACACAGTGGAAAATTTCAATCTTAAAACGTAGGTTACAAGCTCGTGAGTTGCATAACGAAGACTCTGAGATAGGTCGACCAAGCAATGCGTTCAGCGGGAATTGTCTACTCGAGAAAATGAATGATTTTATAGAAGATGGGTACTGGTACGTAATGAAATGATAATCCGGATGATTCATATAAAAACAAACGTACGCTGGTGAACAAAAATGGGAAAATTGGACAAGTTGGTTGACCAACGGTCGACGGAAGTCACTAGGCACTAGTTTTGTATTGTTTTTTGATCCGTTTCATCAATGAGCTGACAAACCGCTATTCGTGGCAGCCAAAGATGCCGGAACTATTAATAGAAAATCAGGTTGTTGTTGAAAATTTTGCGCAGTTTCCGCACAATATGTTTTTAAATAAATATTTTTACGTGCTTAGTTCATGTTATAACAAGCTGTAGAAAACCACATACTGGGTCAAAAATGGGAGAAATTAGCTTTAAAATGCATTTTACCGTTAGTTCTGGAAGTTTAAGTCAGCAACTTTTGTGGTTCATCCAAAAATTATGAGGCCAATAACACATTCGGATGTGAGATTTATTCAGTTACATTTATAGCGGGCACCCATTTAAACAATGGTGCTTGACAAGTTAACAGGGTGGGGGATGGCCAAGGCAGATGCAAAGAATGAACAAAACGTTTCTGGATGCACAGGGATGGGTTATGCATGGAATTCCAATAGCTTCTGCTGTGGACAGAATCCTATGTTTCCCCATCCTCGACTTGATGGCCTTAACTTGGTAGACTGGGCGAAATACATCCGTTACATTATCAGAATGATCCGAATCTACTAGGTGCGATTGTATAGCACTGTTGACATTTCGTTTTTTCAAGGTTGTGCCAAGCTGGTTGGTGTACACGGACTTGCTCAGATAGGCTTCTGGTACACTGGAAAATGTGTATGAGTATACACAAAACAAAGCTGCAGAAACAGGCTGTTTATTTTTAGTCGATGGCATGAGACCGGACTGGACGTGATGTGGATACGTAGCAGCGTAAAATGTTGTATTAACTGTGCTTGTGAGCCTATGCGTAATAATTTCGGCTAGCCCTTGGAAGGCAATCCAATGTGTACGGTTTTCTTCTCTCCTAGGTATAGCCCGTCTCTTTCACCCCGCTGTTACATGACTCTCTCTATGAACCTTTCCTGGGTAGCCATTTTGTAAGAATATCGTACGTATAAACGCCAACAGCGGGCCGGGTAGTGTCATTACAACTGAAAAGCGAGACGTTAAGTTGAGAACCGTAATTCAATTCGTATTCAGGCAGTCTGGTTGGTGTGCGATACTTGGTGGCAATGTAGCGCAGGTATTCAGCAACTGATTTATACAAAATTTTCGTATCAGACGACAATTCTAATGAGATATCCTACGTTAATGTACTGATGATTACTGCTGCCTTTACTTGCTATGCCGTGGCCATTCAAGACTACCGTCTTTCAACAAAATAATACATATAATTACCTCAAACAGATAAAGAATATCATTTATCCGATTGATTTCTGGTAGTTACGCTGTCACGAGTTTGAATAATTTGAAGAACTTTGGGACACATTAGGCCAACACACAGTCAAAAAATACTGGAGAAGACAGTCCAGCAGCCGGATTTCAGATGTGTCATGGAAAAAAGCGAAAATTTATGATCTGTTTAATCAATTCACTTGTCTAAGCCGCGTCCCGGAAAAAATATAACTTCAGTATAAATTTGCCATTACAAACTAATAAAGCAACCTGCAACTGCTATGTTAAGCGCATTTATTTTGCACCTACAATTTATATTGTGCAACTTCATACATACTTAGTTCTACTTCGAACTGATTTCGGGTCGAGTGAATTGGAGGTTGTTCTCACGTGTACTCCGAAACTCTAACTGCCAATAATTTCGTAAATTTCTTGTTCGTGCTATTGTCCCTAACGGTGTGCAAATGTTCAACTTTAAGTCCGCTTCACAACGTTAGTCGCGTGGAAAGTAAAACTCAGTCGTAACATTTTTGAATATCGTTGTGTATTTCATGCAAATATTTACATAGTCTACAGTTCACATGAGTGAGTTATATTGTTTATTGGCCGATTTGTATATCTCTGCATGTTATGAGAAGTTTTCCGAACGTTGACTTTAATTAACGGAGTAACGGATTATAGCTCACAGTGGAAAGGAAGGTAACTAAAAATGCAAGATTTTGTCATTTATGCTTTGTCGATGGTGTAAATTGAATACTTCACATTTCCTAACAAAGAGTATACTCCGAATTATTTTCGACGTAGTTTGTTTTAGCGATGGGTTCAAAACGCCTGCAGTTTGGTGTGTACGATTATTAATGCTGTCGGATTAACGAGGTGTATTTTTGTTTCATGGTTAACATGTCCATGACCCATGAAACATGACAACCCGTAACCAGTGGCTTTCATGATAGGTTGATGTTAGTCGTTTCAACAGTCGTCCGAAAAACATGTCAGCGTACATAGTGTTTTTCTTTGTATATCATCTGACAGGTTATCGAAGTATAAAACCGAATCACAACGTGACTTCTCCTAGCTGAATCGATTTATTAGTAGTCAATCTTTCCTGTCAGAAAGTGTTAAAACTTGCTTCTGGTCTTAGTTGCATATTATGATTTTAAGTGGTAACTATCTGTAACTTGGGTCTGTTGCTTAGGGCAAAACGCGTGAGCCATTTTTTGCATGCTAACACAAAATATATATACATATATATAACAGATAGCAAATTTAGTAAATCCTTTTCACAAAGTAATGTGTATAACAATGAAACACTGAAAACAAGCTTGTTTTTTCTATGCGTTTCTTCTCACACAAAAATGACTGTCAGGGCTCCAGAAGTTGAACAAGTATGGCTTTCAATGGACAACACATTTACGGTTAGTTTTCTAACAGACGTAACAGGCTCGACATTGTGGATGAAATCGTATGTTGTTGGTAAGATGTACATCCCGTAATTTACAGTTTGTGGCCGGTTAGGCACTCGCACGGTCGATGTCGCAATCTGGAAGAAATATATTTTGACTCGCTGAACTCAATAATTACCTGCCACATAGCGATGTAACACTTGATAGTGGCGTTTCGGTGAACCTAAGTTTGGCAGTCACCAACATTTGGAGCTATACGATTATGTGTATATTAACACTAAAAGCATGCCACGCTGAAACGAAATTACTCTGTTTGTTTCACTTCATAGTTGTCCCTCGAAAGAAAATCCCACAGAGTTGAATTAAATACCAATGGAATTTTCCCAGGACATTCTACCTGTTGCCGCAGCAGATAAAAATAACCAAAGCATTTCGTGCTTAAGACTGTGCGGTGTGTTCACTCACGCACAACGGAAGACTGTATGTAGTTCATTTATAATCTGTTTCCTTCAGGGTGCATTGCCTGATGGTTGGTGAACAATTGAAACTTGTAGGGTTAATTAAACTCTGTTCGGAAAATGGGAAGACATGCTGCAGCACACGTTTCAAAACAGAAACGATTCTTACGGAGCTTGGTGTGCGATTGGCGGGCTGAGCTCTTGCATGAGAAGCGCGTTTTTCTTTCTCTTCACTTGCTACATTGAACCGGCTATACATGACTTCCTTTCGCTCTTATCCACACCGGCCAACATAATTTCAAATCCCATTTATTAATGGCTTTTAAATGAATTTCAGGTTGAACATCACCCACAATCGATCGCAGCTGTCGCATCCTCATAGACTTTCCAGTCGGTTCGTTTCGAAAAGAAGCAATAGACTCGAGTTTCGCTCTCATTAGAGCTCGTCAGTAGTGCAT
>JTDE01000518.1:159728-178883 GCA_014338405.1 Paragonimus skrjabini miyazakii | reverse complement strand
CCAAATCCCCGACTACTCATAAGTAATTTTAAATAAATACTTATTTCTACAGGATAGTCAAGTAGAAGCTTCACAGACTACAAAATAAAATGGATGCTTGCAGTGGAAAGGTGATGTCCGTGTGCCATAGGAGATGTGGAGGTTTATACAATAGTTGTGATCAACTCTTGCCGAGTTATAAATGAATGTATAATATTTAACAGATTTTTACCTTATGTCAGCTATGTATGCGTGTAATTTGTATGCAGTTATTCAACATACCGTGTCATCTATAAGGGGCGCAGAATTTTATGGATTTCATTCATCCACCCCGAGTATTCTATTCAAACCAGGGTGTACATGTTCACTGCAGTGTAGGCTAGTTGAATGTTCATTGAAAACCCCGTACTCTTAATTGCTCAGCAGGATGGTCTCTACTAACCGTCATTAAATCACTGTGACCGATGCAATCCTAACAAATTATGTCGTGTAATTTGGTGTTTACTATGGATTTTTCATATGACTAATCGCTCAGGTCTCACTACCGACGGGCGTTACCATACCGTTTCCCGTCCCTTTCTGATACATCTTTTTGTCACATCGATTTAGAATACATACTTTGAAGACACCAAAAATTAAGTCGTTATTCTCAGCATTGAAATGAGTTTGCAATCACTACAAGTCGTTTACTTCTACGCTGTTATATGCCTCAGGGGTGTCCGTCCCAAATCCCGGTCGATGACGCAACCTGTGACAAGCTGAGATAACATGTGAAAGTTTGACCAATAAAATTTTGTTAAGGCTTGAACTATGGTTTTATTGGAAATTGTTTTTTTTTTAGTTGAAGGTTCGAACTCCAGCTAACCTGAATTTTGGCTCCAACGTCTGTCTAGTCGAATACCTTATATCATCGTTTACCAAAGCATGAAAATCTACGGTGTGTATAGTTGCAGTTTTGTTTTGAAGATCTTGTGCCAAATTGTTTATGCGTAAAATACCCATTTCATTGTGGGAACTGTTATTAGTCTTAAACATCATACTCCGTTGTCTTCGTGCAAACTGGTTGACTACGTTTACTTACCCCTCTGATTATTCCTTTGTGAGTATATAAAACCAGTTTTGCTCAACCACGTGTTCATTTATTTCCCATCATGTCTGGACATGGCAGAACTGAACAGGTAAATTCGTGGACTTTTCCCGACCGTATACACGCCTGGTTATTTTGTAGCTCAGACCACTTATTTCCTTTCAGTACTCATTCATTGTACCGGTCCTGGTGCGTAGAACCATCGAAGTGATTCCGACAGTGTGGGCAATATTCATACACAGGTGTGGCAAGTTTCGCAGGTTTTTTCTGGTACAAGGTCAGTAGCGCAGTAGTTAACGTGTTTGCCTTTTGTTACCCTACACTGATCATAGTAAGGAAGTACACAAGTGACGAATCAAAAGGTAAACCGATCTACAGCTTTTTTAGTTTCTGTTATTGGACATCCAGATATTTTGGGACCTGATCTATCGCATGCGATAAGCCAATAATAGTTGACTGTGACTTTGCATTTCGCTTATGAAAGTTTTTCTTTCAAAATTAAACAAATGCTACTGCCCTTAAATAGTTGCCCGTAAACAAGTAAGCACGAAATAATGCGGTGTTGCCAATGTTTTATAAAATGTTTGATGAAAATCTTGTCCGTAGGCTAGTCCTATAACGTTGCATAAATTAGGTTCACTTCGAACCGACAAAACTTATCGCACCACTTGTCAAGTAGTAGAAATGCCATGCGTTTTCCTATGCAAGTTACTCAACGACCCAAGTTACCCACCAAAGGTCCTAATGTAAGCATTTTGTGCGTTACAACCCGCGACAGTAGTGTCAACCATCTACGATATCCACAATCCACAAAATTATTGACACATTTCTACGTTTGCAACCGCTGGTTCTTTAATGTTGATATTGGTAGATGAATTAAGATGATAGAGTCTATGCAATTTATTCTTTCTTCTGATCGACAGATGGAGAACGAAATGACTAAGGCATGTCTTAACGTTATCCTGGGCCAGTGTTTTGGATGAATAAGTGGACAGAAACAGTTAGTTGATGGGCTGGAATACCGGAACAATTCAGTTTTGAAATATTATAAATTCTGTCTTGAAATATGCATTACAAATATTTATTTCATTCGCATTTGGTGAATCACACTAGCCACACTTGGCTAAATCTTGAAATCAGTTTGATCGCAGTTATTTTCATTCAGTTAATTAAAACTCCCAAAACTCCTTAATAATTTGGTATTGTTTTTTCACAGTTTCACGTTTATACTATCCTCTGTTCACAGTTATGCGAAAAGACGTATACCTCTAGCAGTTTTTACCGTAGATTCTTTGTGCGTCCGGCGATGGACAGAGAAACCTAAAAGCAAAAAGAATATGATAATGTTTCCAACGTGGCAACCTTCTACTTACTGCCTGGGACTGGTAATTTTGAGATTTTTGGAGGGGTTATTTTTCTTTTCGGAAACGTCATTTGCAATTATTCTCAAGAAACAGCGCCTCGTTTAAATTGACTGGGTCAGTTCTTCTTTACGGTTTGACGACTTTGGTCAACGTTTTCATTCTTAAAGAAATTTCACATTCGCGTTTGGCTTTAATGCAGTTCAACTATAGGCCATGGTTCATGATTTGCGTGACATAACGTCAAAAACCCCAGGAGGTTATTTGCTTCGAACCGTCAAATTTAAGCCTAGTAATCTCCTACTTGGGCTATTATGCTGTTACTCTTGTTGTCTGTGGTCGTTGTGTAGTCTCCTCCCATCAGCTGTGGATCAGTTAAAGCGAATTTGCTTAACATTCTACGGGTCACAGTAAGATATAATAATGTTTCTGTATCTACATGACCTTAGTTAATTCTAAGTTCTCATTAAACCTACGTTTATGCTATATCATTGTTTCTGCCAGTATTGTGTACTTTGAAAGAAATCAGTCGACTTGAAGTAACATCCATTTGCCTTCATTTGTTCTTATAGTTGATGCTGTGTTATGTTTCACCAATTCAAACATAACGAAGTAGCAGTCATTTGGCTTGCAAAGAAAAGTCGTTCAATTCCGATGAATCCAATTAGTTACTTGGATTTTGTGTGAGGCGCACCTGATTAACATACTTTATTTTAATTGTTGTTCGAAATGAACATCGTTTAGCGTGTTTATTTGTCTCGCTATTGGAATCATAAGCGACGTGCACTTTCGAGTTGACTTCATCATCACGTAGCATTTTCGGCTGATGGCTCCAAACGTCTGATTTGATATACTTTGCGGATCGCGAGTTCCTCTTTCGTATTTGTGAATTGTAAAGGCATTCGTTTAGTCAGTGCATACTTGTAGAAACGTTTAGCGTCCAAATAATCTAATGTTGTGGGATGGCAAACACCGGTTAATGTTATAAAACCGTTTTTCTTTTGCCGAGCCTCCAGCTCTCCAGTTTGAGACACGTGGCATAGGTACAACACTCACGTGACAATTATACAGATTCGATCGCTGAGCGGTGTATCTTTTGACAACGGAAGTCCTTGTAATCTATTCTGGCTGAAGACTTTAAGTGATAGGAATGTTAACTGTGTTCCTCTGCTTGAATATCGTTGTCAGTGTCCGGCTGATGCATCCGTGAACTAATTACAGCTAGTAGAATGGCATAGGGTGAGTCACAATATCACGTATACTCCACTTTCTCAGTCATCTTTGTGACTTGCATGTTCGCTTACGAGGTGGAAGTACCTTGCTGTGAGTTACGACACGCCTCTTTCAAAAGATGTCTTCTACGCTGTCCGTTTTGTATCCTTAAACTTGGATTGTTCTTTTTGTAATGTTTCCTCACCGTCAAAAGATGAGTGCCAAAAATTAATTTGTTGTAGTTGGATATGATGAAAATGCCAGTTCCCCCTTGTTTTACCGAAATATGCTCCTTGAACATTTGATACATATACCTCTAAACAGAACTCACTACATCTTGATAAATACCTGGGCGGATGAATACCTATTTGACGTAATAATACCAGCTGTAAATGAGGTTGTTTTTTTTTACCAATTTTTGGCTAATGCTTAATATTTAAAACATTGAGTTCTCCTGATCCAATTCACTAATAGCGATAGAAAACAGTTCAATTGCAGTAATGTCTGTATCGGCATAACAGAAGGTTCCTACGACAAAGAATGACTGAACACATGCCTAAGTGGCTGGTACACACAATGACGTAACAGGCAATGACAATAAAGCGATTGAGACGAAATCCGACCTCACCCATTGCAAAACACTCCATGAAAACAGGTCACGTTGTTGACTCCGCCAACTCGATTCAAGTATTGCTGCGTAATTGGAATCCGGAGTTGCTTGCCCTTGCCCGAGGCAATGCTAGTCAATACTCGTCGTCCGGCACCGTGTGTCGAACGTTTCTATTGTTATTGCTTTCCGCATGTCCTATATATTCTAATGTTTTCATTTCGTGGCTGAAAAGAGCGAATGAAATGTTAGCATCTCGCAATGTATGTCTTTTATCGTTGTTGGTTATATTTAGGAAGTATTTCATTAAACAAGAGTAACTTCACAGAGCAAGGACAAACTCGTAATACAAGGATTAATTAAAATCGAAGGGAAGAAGTTGCCGAGTATTCTTTTATTTTATTATATAACGGATTAAATTTAAATCACCTAAACCTCAGGGTGGTTTATGTCGGAAACTGTTTAATATTCTCAGAGATCCTTATTAGCATGACATCGCAACTCTCTACTTATCATGCACGAACACAGGGCGGGCAATATTTGCAATTCTCTGTCTTTCCACCGATATGCAAATCAGACAACATTGGCCAATTTTTTACATGTAATACTCTAACGCAATTAGTCTGTTTGCCACGGAACTTATTGCGACATTGGTACAAGGAATACTGAAGTAATTTGGTTATTCCGTTCACTTCTTATTGCTGCGTGTAATTTGTAGAATGCCATGTGTTTTTACTTTGGCGACTGATGAGGACAAACTGAGGTTCATTCTCTCGTTTTTGTGAAATGGAAAATAGGAGCCGAATATTTATGCATAAAGATGTCCAAATGCATTAGCTGGAGAAATGTGACTTACATTACAATAAACAATAATCAGCACTTCATTTTATTGTTTCTAGGTCGCTCAGTTGCGAAAAATGTGAACTTCCGTGGAATTTAAACCAGCATCAGAAACAGCATGTTTAACAGTGGTAATCGCTCCACCAACTAAGCTACAAGGCTACATTGGGAGCTCAGAAATGTCACAGTTGGACACAGTAACCCGTCCAATTCATTGCCATATAAAATCAACTAAAGTATCTGTTAGATTGGTTATCTGAACAGGAATACCCAATAATCCCAGCTGGAAACCACCGAAGCCGCTGTTGAACGTTCAAACTGTATCACTCATGAGTAGTGTGATCGGTTTCAAGATCACAAAAAATCTTGATTTTGAATGGATTCGAATCAGCGACATTCGTTTTTGTTAATATAATTTTCCAAAACACGTTGACATCTTTCAATGAAGTTTGTTATCAATACTCTGGACAAATAAAAATCAGCATGAACAAACGAAGACTGAATAAACCTTCATTGAAATTTGAATTGAATGCAATCATTGAAGAAATGGATAACTCCAGATATTAGAACTTCATTGATGTGATACAAAAGAATTGAGAATCAATTCAGATAACAGAGAGTATGGTGACACCTCACAAATAGTATAGTAGCCTGAATACTTATTCGCAATCATAAGAATAACGCAGTCAATATATAGTAAGTAGACTAACCCATGGAAAATGCTACAATAACGAGAAGAAAAACATGTTTATTTGTTAGAGCAGCATAGCTCACTTTTTTGCAGATTTACCATCAGCATACATTTTTGAACTGGCTTCCCTTAAATAAAAATGGTAGATGCCAATTTCGCGCTTACCACCGTTTTGGCTGATGAGTCGTGAGCGCAGTATCATGGCTTGGAATCATCAAGATAAAAATTTTCATATCTTGCGGCTACCTGGCCGCCTGAACATCTCACGGAAGGAAACGCGTCTGACGATTTATGTGGAATAATTTAGCCCTCTTAATGAGGGGCCATTGACGAAGTGGTCAATAAGCAACTACAACGATCGTAAGCAAGACTCTCAAATAGTGTCATAACAAAGGTATCCGCTATTTACGGACTTTGGCGTGAGTGAAACTCAAGTTTTGTGTATTTTTTGAAAGGCGTTGGTTGAAAGTTTATAACACACACGTGTGAAAGTGTTGTTCAGCCAAAGCTGACCAAATATGATATCACTAGCTGTCAGACAATACAAAAACTCTAAAACACAAGAAGGTTTTTTAACAAAAGCTTTCGCTATCTGTCTTTTCACATCAGTCTTCATCAGCAAACACAGATGTTGAATGGGAACATTCGGCACTAATCCAGTTGAATATAATCATAAAACACATGTGAATGACCATATGAATGGGTGGGTCAATGAACATATTGTACTGTATGTATATATATTTTGCATGCAAATTCAACGATTCTTGGAATACGCCTGTAGTCTTGTTTGGGGACATCATTTTACACCTGAATTGGCAACAATAATAATTACTTGGATGGAAATGTCAGTTTATCTGTAATGCTGTGAAAGTCCATCGCATCAACTCTTATCTCGCATACAGAATTGTGGTAGCTCCGGAATATACTTTTCGCTGATGCCTTTTAGGAGGCAACGATGGGTTCACTACGTTACTTTTAAAATGCATTATATAAAAACGTCTGTTTTGAAATCCAAAACCACAAGAAATTCCGCTTTATATAGCTGACAACTTAAGTAGAACTCCAAATAATATGAAATCGGATGTTTGAAGAGAGATTACAGTTCCAAAATAACTTGCGAACAACAGGTAATTTGTTTTTTGGCAAGGTTTATTTCTTGACATAAAAGCTTTTACTTACTAGACCCAAAAGGCTATTGTGTCGAGCGAAACATTGTCCAAGCTTCAATTACCGATTGTTCACAAGTTGCTCTGAAACTGTGGTCAAAGTCGATTTCAAACACGTTCAAACTGAAGACACGGTATTTGATTGTACAGGTTGGAGGCCACGGAGTAATGCAAGTTCATGCAATCTGTTTTTTACAGCACTTTTCAACGTTCTCAGTAACAAATTGCATTAGGTGCACCGCACTCGATAATAGATTCCTATTACGGAAAATTAATCGTATTTTGCATGTGCAGATTTGCTCGAGAAAAGTCGGTTTGTCTAATAGAACCAGAAAAATCTGGTCTAGCTGACATTATATACATTATATATATATATATATATTGTATTATACCATAGCAAGAAAGGTTTTGGCGATACCGTGTGTCCTACTGCTAAAAATAACAATAAGATGAGTAGAAATATTCCAATTAGATGGTTATTATTTGCTCAGAGAGGGCAACTGGACTTCATGTAGTTAACCGTGGAAAAACTATTTAATTCCAATGTAGTGGCGTTCGATTCCAGCATTAAACCTTAAATTCTAGGTTGTGAACAACTCTAGAACGAGAATAAAAATGAAAGAATGGAAGAATATAGAAGAAAGATGTCACCACAATTCATCTAAAATGCCGACTTCAGTCGTGAGATCAGATAACACGTTTTACCACTCCCTATAGTTCTGAAGAAGATTGTGTTGATGCACGTTTTTTTACTCTTGAAACCTTGTAATTCAACTTTGACAAGCATTGTTGATTGACTGTGCGAAATAAATTTCAAGCATTTCCAGACAACTTTAATGTCATGTAAACATGCTTAGTCTCTGTCCTAGAGACATGGTGCATTTCAGGGTCCTTCTGCTCTCAGTAGGTTTTTACTGAACATCTTTGGCTATCATTTCGAATCGGCTGTTTCGTGGACTCACAAGATGCTAAACTAATATCCACCATCGGAGAAAAGTTCAACAGAACATGCTTCAACGCACAAGAGATCACGCGGGCAACGGGAGGTGACAAATGTGGAAAGAGACTCATTCAATGAATGCAGTGGCAACGAGCAAATATGTTGAGCTAGCTTGTACTGTGTTTCACTTACAGCTGTTGCTTTCGTCAATGAAGGAAAGTGACGCAAAAGACGAAAGTACCATTTTCTTCATTAGAAGCGAAAGAAGTTTCAATCTTTTCTTTGAGGTCACGTTCGTTTCTCTCAAAGGTAGTTCGTTTAGAAGCAGTCCTTGGTTGTGGTCATCCTAAACGTGGGGTACAGTGTTTTGTGTTATACTATTCTGTAGTGGGCTGGTTATGCTTAGGTTTAAGGCCGAAAGAAAGAGTCAAACCTTCAATGCGTAAAACGTTTAAGGGGTGCTAGATATCACTGACGATAAAGCTGTGACTACTGTTTACCACTGGCATGCGCCCCGTTCAAGTTATAGTTATCAAATACCGTTGGTCGAACCAAAGGCATATCATGCACATATTTGTGAAATGGACATGACATGGATTTATCTTTCGGAACTGAAATTTTTGATCGAGTTTCAAGAATATCAACCGGAGTGGTTCTAAGGAATCCTGTAAAACATGTAAGATTGTTCAACCAACCAGAAGTCGACTTCTTGCCTTGCAAATGTATATCACAATAAGTTGATGAGTTTAAAGACAGCAGTAGTATACCGAACGCCAACCGACAGTTAAGTATCTGCACAGAATTTGACTGTCTATATTACCAATCGCTCATAATTTTTCTAATTTTCATTAACAAGTGAATCCCACCTCACCAACTGGGGTAGTTTAGGAAATTTCTGACTTCCCGTTGTTGTAATAAACTCATGAAGTCTACTGAAAACGTTAATGACTAGGCTGGTTTACGAACAAAGATTAGTTGATTGATTTCCAACAGAGTGATCATAGATGAATAATAGATTGATGTCAAGCCTCGATAACACTGCTGAGAACAGTATTCCATTTGTAGATTTTTGCGTGTATTACGAGCTTGTTGGTATATAAATGAATTTGTCCAGCCATAAATCCTACATACTGCAGCTTCCGATGGTTCAGTGTAGCTAGTGTACTGTTTTGAGATGCACAAAACCCGTAGTTATAATCTATAAACAAACAAATTCAGGTTAGCACGATTTTGAAATTCCGTGAGTTGGTAATGTGATTATTACTTGAGGCTAACATGGAGACATTAAAGATAATTCCACTCCAAAAACATTTGGAAAACTAGGTATCACTTAAAAGATTCAAAATGGTTTTCACGACGTAATTCGCAGAAATCAAAGTAGTGCAAACGTAACGGTCAATGGTTGTGTGGATTTGTCACTTTGCTACTTAGCTTCCCCTCACACTTTTAGAATAACCGCAGGTACAGATGCTGCAAACTTGGGATACAAGTTGCTTCCGATATGCTTTCTACAATTACTCGCCTCAGCAGGTCAGTGTAGATATCAAGACAGTTACAAAACTATGCCCAACTTCAATTTCGCATCCCATCTTAAATGGTTTATAATGTACGATGACATGAGCAGCATGTGTGATTGTCCGTACAAATTCACCAACAGCTTACAACTACCATAGTGGCTTTTTGTAGGTGCTGTGTGACATGTGCACTGCTTATCAAATTTGAAAACATAACGAACAATCTGTACGGCAACGATGTTTGTAAAGGTTATGAAACCATCAGGAGTCGTTGTGTATTTCATATTATGATTTGAATTCGGCACGTCTAGGTCGTTCACTGACTACAAGCTGTGAAACCGGGTTTCAGAATGAAAGAGAAAGTTTGAGGCGAACGAAAACAAAAAACAACAAAGACACCTGCATCAACAGTATGCATCAATACCATGAACAGAAATGAAAAATCAGATCACTATGGTAAAAGCCAGCGATCTGCGATCGATCAGCTAGATGTGAACCAAAACCTGGCTGTATTGACCACTCAAAAGACCAACAACCACTAATATGCTCTCGTGGTTTTGACGACCCTCTTTATAGGAGCCAAATGATTACAGAACCTATCTAATCAACTTCGTTAAATCTACTCGTCTTCAACTTTACACACCACTAAGTTATAGAAATAAGAAACTCTAAAGAAGATAAACCTCCATTGCTTTACTGTCGTTCCGCTGTCTACCACATTAAAATTAATATATCGTTATACGGATTATGTGGATTAAACACTCCACAACTTTAAAACGATTCATTTCGTCTTAATAGACTTGAACTTTATGAAAAATCTTTTACTAAAAAATTACAAGTTTGTCAGCAATGTCCTTTATGTCATGACGTTTATTGCCTGAATCGTATGCTTTTTGCATAAAGGAAGCAAAAACGGTTTGCTTCGAGTTCTTAAATCTAGCATTCAGTACTGTCCATTCAAACTGAATATGATGTTTTCACGTTTGGGCTATCGTATACAAACGTGGTCGGACACTGTTTTTCTGTAGCATTAATAACCATTGAGGTGTAAAATATCCCGTATCGTTGCAAATATATGCAAATAGGATAATAACGAGAGTACTCAGTCATACGAGGCTAACGATACTCGAACGGGTATTTGTAGATATACCATTTTTCATATGCCACTAATTGCCAGCTGACTGAAAAAGGTGATTACCTGAAAAGTAATAAAGAGGTTATGGTAGTCACTGACAGCTTTGTAGTTCTCTCATCCGATGCTGCTGGCTAATAACTACTAATTAGTCCATGAGTGCCTTAGATGCACAGGGAAGTGCTTTTTCAAACCAAGTCAGGTGGAAAGCAACTTTGAAAACTGTCTGAAAAAAAAGGTGAACAGACTTCGGTGTTTTTAGTATCATGTCAACTAAACACCATGAGTTTTATCAGTAATTCAAAAAGTTGTAAGTAAATTTAATCGGTTATGCGGTTGCAAAGTGATGGACAATTTCTATTTCGGGGTGAGTGACCAGAGTCAATGAAGCAGTTAACGTGTCTTCTCTCTGTACGGTTGGACCGGATCGATACAACAAAGTGAATATGGTTGTGCTTTCGGATGCCATGATTTAATTGTATCTAATGGGACTTCAGTGGTGTAGTGAACAACAGTGCTGTCATACGTGCGCTACTGACGAATTTCACTAAGAGTAAAATGATCCCAGATGTGATATTTATGGGAACATAATGCAAAGAAATTCAGTCGCTAAACTTTGCAGGCTGCCCCCATTTCAGGAACAGAGTGAATTGTTCACTCCAGTTTCCAGGAGGAAGTTAGACCATTGGACAGTAGAATTTTTATTGCACTACTTCGAAATAAAAAATGAGACTAGTCAAAAAAATTATGGTTCACTCTATAGAAGTTCTAAAGGAAGCGGATCCAAGTGTAAAATACTCCAATGTTTACTATTTTCGCGCATCGCCCATGTGTGCATCGTATTAAATATTTTCTAGTTAATTATATAAATCCTGTTTAAAAAGAAACGACTAATCAGAATGATGTTCTATGCCCATTATCAGTCAGAGTAACGGGAGGGTCGATGAAGTTCATGTATATGTGAAGTGTGCGGCGATTAAAATCGATTCACGTATTCCATTCACCCATTCCAAAATTAGATCTAGTTAACAGCTCAATCTTTATGTTCACCAGAATTCACTAACTCTTGCTGCCCAACCGGGATTTCCCAAGTATTTCAAGTTGAAATCCCCAATCACCAGTGTTGATCATCCGGCTTGTATCACTGGTAGTTAGTGTGATTGTTATAAAAATCACGTTTGCAAAAACTGCGCTGTGGCTGCATGTTCACTACCTTCGAGAACAACGTACGCAAACTTAGCGGGCGCCCTATTATCTATCATCAATAGAAGCCCAGTGCACAATATTGATGTTGATGGATTGCTGCTCGAGAAGTTTGACACATTATGATGGACAATCACTCCTCTGAAACATTCCATGGATTTCATATAACATAGTGAATGGGATCGGTGAGTGAGTTCAAATGGGAAATTTCTGAGCTACCGGCATTACCTCATAGCTCAGCCAGTAGAACTCTTGCTTCTCCGAAAATGTTTTTCCTTCAACAGTTTGTAGTACAGCCGAAGTCAACATATCCTTAACAGTGTTTCTTCTGAACGCCCTGTTTAAACCTTCGTTCGTAGTTGTTCAAACCAATCATAGTTCATGTTTTTGCATCAATCTTGGAATTATAGTGCATCCGTAATTTTGGTGCCAGAAAATCATTTGCAAAGGAAACTGAGATCATTTTATGAAAGCAACAAGCAAATTTGTGTATACAATGAACATCACCCACAATTGATCGCAGCTGTTGCATCCCAATAGATTTGCCAATCGGCCGCTTTCGAAAAGAAGCACTAGACTCGAGTTTCGCTCTCGTTAGAGCTCGTCAGTAGTGCATATCCTTGTCACGGCTGGAGTAAGAATACTGGCCACACTTTCATGAGGCAACCGGGTTGACCATTGCATCGTTCACCTCACATGTGGCATGACCGCATTATCACATGTGTGCGCTCCGCCACTTTCGCTTGTGAGTTATGATCAGGTTGCAGTAACTGTCCCGGTGACTCCAATCGACGACCCCTTGACTAGGACTTCTCCCAAAGTTGAAATCACAGAAATCATTAAATTGTTGAGCGGCATTTTGATGACTGAAATCTACTACATAAATCTCTATACATATTAATACTTTGATGTTCCGTGTTAATTGATATCTATTCGTTGCTGAGTTTTGTATTCTCGTAAACCGTCGAGAGCATATAGTATTACGAGGATGATAAGAAAGGTCGACCAACTGCTCCGGTTTTCCTCCTCGTTTGCTGACCCGTCCGACTGAGACATACTCACATGCGATCTCAGTTGTTATTCTGCTCCTAGCTTATGACGATTGACCAACAAGGAATCGCAACTACGATCACAAGCAAATTTCTTAGATTGCGCTGTTTAGACATTCACCACTTTCAGGATAAAACTAGCTTTCACAGATTGCTGAGTCCGATTTCGAAAACCATCAGTTATATTTCCAATCAGACCAGGTATAGGTTCAAAAACGTTCGAATTTTTAGTGGTTTGACATATTACAGCCAGTGCGGTATTTTTGATTCATTCTCTCTATTCGTAGTAGTGTATTAACTCAGTCAAGGTGATGCCGAGTTTACCTTGAAGTGGTTGCTAATTTTTCCCGTTCATACGAGAGTAGATGTCCGTTCAATCTACTCAGAAACCCAATAAACAGGACAACCAAATTTTGAATCAACTTCCAATTTTGTGGAATGATTATAACGATCGTTTGCTCAGCATTTGTTAGACCGTGAATAATCTTCGGCTGGTTTAAGTATTATGTACTCAGATAGGGCTGGTACAATAGATTTTTCTGACTTCATCTGAAAACATCACACCAGTTGGTATGATCAGCCTTTGTGTTTGAGTATCGTTTGTTTGGATCTTCATAGTCAAACTGAGAATATATACCTCCACGAATGATTTTCGCGTATCCAATGCAATGGTACAGGAAGAAGGAATCATCAGGCCGAATAACTTATCACAGGCTTTGTTTGTCTCGTGATAAATGGCCGAACTGCAAAACTGCGTGAAGCTTATGCAAAACGTTGAGCAACTGAAAAGTTTTGTTGGAATTAGAAGAGATGCCGTGCATTTTAACGACAAATTCCTTCATTTTGATATGTGTGAGGTGTCAAATCTAATCTCCACCGATGAATGACAGTTGTTGTCTCCTCAATTGAGCCAGTTAAAACATAAGGACGAAATGGACAACTGAAAGTAGCCGAAGTAATGCACCGAAATCCTTAACAGTCTGAATACACTCGTTAAAAGTTCACGTCATTCAGAGCGAAATTTCTGATTACCGCAAAAGTACTTGTACAACTCCCATATTGGAAAATTGCTTAGAATTTTTGACTGGTTATCCTTTGTTCTCGGAAGTAATTTTTGTTACATATGGTCTCTACCACTGAACCTGATGCTAGGTAACGCTTTACCTGTTACGCTTCCGCCCAGCAGTTTCCGGTTATCTGAGCAAAGTGTACAGAATCGAAGGCCATGCTTATTGGATGGATATGCAGTTTTTCAATGTCTAGATAGACGGCCTTCCACAAATCTTTTGCATCCTGCTGTTGCCACCAACATTTTATCTGTCTACTTGGACTTGCAAAATTTACCTGTTTCACAGGTTCATCCGGGCTTACGCTGAGCGCGATCCTTATTTCTTTCTTTGTCCCTTTCATTTAAGTTTCTGCGAATCTAGTTTAACATTCAGGGTGATACTGTTCTTTCGTTTTTCAAGAAAGTTTGATGGACTTGATCTTCCTACCTTCATCCATCCGCATTTCAAATAATTGCAAAGTTTCATATGCCTCATTTTAAGCGGGAAAGTTGCTACCAGACTTTGCCATATACATCCGGTCTTCTATTGACGAAACCATTATCAAATCATTTTTCAGATATCTGGACGTTATTTATTTTCACACGAATGTTCGTGTCCGTGTCATTTAAAAACCTTCTACAGCGATGGTAAAGCTATAAGTTACGCTTACCCATCTGCTTTATGCCAGTTCGTCGTACGTAATTATTTTGTGCGTTTTCCTACATGGGCTATTCATTTCAAATCAGTTGTCCCCTAAATTCTTTAAGAAAATGTAATGTACGGTGCAGTATAGTGTTAGTAGGTGTGACACTCTGTTCGTCCGTTTCTTCGCTGAAATCGATTGTTTCATTCCCCAGAGAAGGCAGTTTGCTGGTTATGTTGTCGAAGAAAATGTCCATTTTGGACAGGTTGTTCCGTGAACTACAATGAACATCGTTTCCCACACAAGAACCAAAGTTACTTCTAACCGTTAGGTGGTTAACAATAATGGATTATTTTACGGTCTCTACGTATTCTTTGATCTCTTTGCTTAATAATGTTTTCAGTGAGTGAATTTCATCCATAATACCAAACGCAAACATTCGCTTTACTAATGTTGGCTGGCAAATATTCAACTAACGCTTTCTTTACGTGGTTGATATGCCACATTCCTGCTGACAAGTACCAACTAGATGGTTTACTTTGTGAAGTTTGTTTATCCTTGTTTCAAAAGAGTGGACTCGATCTACCGGTTTGTTTTTCAGCATTTTATTCTTAATATTGCTATGTATGGGGATGTTTCGAAGCGATCTGTTCCTTGTTGGTGAATCAATGTCCGGTAAATTTGGTTGGTACATACTTCAAACTAACTTCTCAAAACAATACTTATTCACATTTGTTAGTCCACATGGATAATAATGTCTTGGAATTTTGCACCTAGTGAGAAACACATTTTGCTCCTATTAATTTCGATAGTGAAGATCTGAAAGTTTAGTTTTACCTCTCATAAGAGTTTGGATAATTTGAGTATCTCCAGACACCCCACTGCTTGAACGAAGTTAACGCACGTATATTTTCCCTAAACATCTCACCTGAGTGATTTCAAATTCTTCCAGCTCATTATTAGTTTGTCAGTAAACAGATATCAAAGTGGCATTTCCAAATATTTTTTGCGCAACAATTATTCGAGATGTTTGGCTATTGAAGCCTAAAATCATGTTTCAGGTCACGTATATGTCATCATACTCCAGCTGGTAGCCTACACGGAAGATAAAATATTTGCCCCTTATTCGAACCCAGTACAACATGTTTATTTTCATGAATGAATAATTTCATTCCTATTCAACTGACTTCGCTACTCACAAGTAGCCCACTGACATATGATACCGTAATTTATTTGTCACTTACTCCTGACTGTCTCCATCAAAATGCAGTATTTCACTAAAAGATTTCACCTTCATATATTCGTAATGTACATCTGTGCTAAGTGGCTAACTTTTTGGGGCATGAGGTTCTCTTGGCTGAAACTAGCGGAGCAATTTTCAATATATGTTCAGAGCAGAATATTATAAGCCGCGTACGCCAAAATTGACAAGACAGTACAAGAACTGTTGGTTGGCGGTAATATTAAGAATAACTACCTAAGTGGTATGTTGCTGTTTCAAGAATGGTAAAAGTTGCAGTGTCGCTCATAAGCAACAAAACCCAATGTACTGTAATCACGGTGTGTCTGGTGATCGTCGGCTGAACCGACCGGTCTGGAAACTGTTTAGTATGATACGCATCTGCTTTAAATCACCACTGTTTTAGCTCTGTACTCGCCATTGTATATGCGCTTAGTTCGCACAGACCCAGAATGACGCAAATTCGACGCACCTTACACTTAACTCTTATAATAGAATGAATACATATTGAAATAACAAACTGGTAGGAAATATTTTGCAGTGATAGCGGGTGAATAACGTTATGCTGGAAGTGACTTAACAGTGGTCGCATATGACCATTTTCAGCAGTCTGTTTTCTGTTTGCAAGTTTTGAGGGATATACGGCGACCGCTAGAAAGGCAGTAAAAGGACATCGATTTTCTCCTGCACTTCAAATTAATTCTCACAGCTTTACTCTACAGCCAGAAATCAAATGACGTTTTAGACGGAGGTATACGATTAGTGATAATTTATGTTCACTTGGGTTTTTACTCCCTCTCTCCGGGCATTATGTTTGAATATTCGGGTATTCTACGAAGTTCCGCCGTTTCGTTTTCAAACACCCTTTTACGCAACACACATACAAACCGCTTTAATTAGAGAGGCTAATTGGAGATCCGTCTGTGACAGCTGTTCGGGGAACAACTTGCACCGTGATGAATTGGTGACCAACTGAAACCGTCATAGTTTAGGAGGGTGTTGGAGATCAAAAATTTGACTTTGCACATCATTCATCACAGAACCTTGTGAATACGCAGTCAAATTCCGTTGACTATTCCTTCAGTTACTTCGTTGACCGTAAAATAGGCCTAGATCCGAGTCAACGTGGTAGACCAAACGAGATGTACGCACTGACCGTTCAGATCAGTATCTATTTCAGGAGAGATTTCAGGTTAGGGCGGCGAATGAAGTTGTGATTTATGGACTATATCGGGTTTCGTAGACCTTATATGTGGATTGTGTTCATGCATATATCTATACAATAATGGGAGACTTGGACGTTGTGTACGCATTATTGATGACGGGTACGCCGCTAATTGTCATGATGACATGTGTGATAGTGCTCTGAATTGATTGTGTTAACTGGTAAACTGGAATGCCAATAACTCGGCACCATACTTGTCACCCTCTCACTCCATTTTTAATACTTACCGTCCAATTTCAGGTCGTCCTTTCTTTCACCTTGAATTCGCATCCAAGGAGGCACCATCATCCATTCGGAAAATCTGAACTGGATTGTAACAGCGTTTTAAAACCACAGGCATTTTGGCGATAAATGTCCAATATTTCTTATCGATCAAATTGAACTTGGATTGTTATTATTTATTTGAGACCGTAAGTTTCTTTTATCCACTTCATCAAGACGGCAAACTTCACAGTGTTAGACGAAAGCATTTCGTTCTTCACTACTTGGCAGAACCGAACGAAACTTGCGACAGACGAGAAAGAAACACATCCCAAAATGGGTAATGCAGGCGTTTGGGAATGCCAACACCTGAAAAGCAATCTGGTGCCCTTGATTTCCAAACGCAACTTCAGATGTTAATGTGGTTGATTTCATGTCTTCGTTTATTGTCCTATCAGGCATTTACAACCCCCACGTGCTGACGTTTTACGAACCGCTGTTAATCAAGCGTCAAACTCCGGTTCTATGTTGACAGAAGTTGCGAATGTAAAAACCTCGATGCAGTGACCCTGAACCCATTGACCCCATCCTGATGGCATTCGTGTGACGTTCGTTCGTTTCACCGGTTTGCTGCGTGTGCCAAATCTACATAATCGAACATTTTACTTAATCGATTGTGGGGCACGAGCGAAGTCCGTGCATCTCGCAATATGTTCTATTTTTTCAATAGGTTTGGCCTTGGGTTAACCCAAACAACACCATACAAACAGCCAGTTACATGTTTAACTTCTTTCGAATCAATAATGTCAAAGTCTGCTTCTGTCTTCATTTAGGCATCCTCACAGTATCCATCCCAAATGTCGTTTAAAGTGTGGTTTATTATCAGTAATATTCCACTGAGAACTTGGGAAGCCCATCTTAAGTGATAATGCTGCTTGGCTGCGTTGTTTGTCCTGAACTGATTTTACCCATTCACGGATGTCACGTTGCTTCATTTCAGTAAACCCGTTTGCAAAATTGCGAGGTCTATTCGAAAACCATATATTCAGTTAACCTGTATGCTTCTAATGACTAAATGCTAACTTAGTTCGGACCAGAAACATACTGATACTCGTTCAAGGAAGGTTCTGGACGGAATTTGGGAGCTGGACAAAACGACTAAATCGATACCAGAAAAATTAATGCCAACAACGACAAGAACGTGTTAATGAGTGCGTATATGTGGTATCCATTATTGGCGTAGCATTAAATGAAGTCAAATTGGCGATGACTTGATTGGCCGGTTACGTCACGCTTGTCCATTGGTTTGACCGCGCAGGTTGGCCATCGATCCGGTGGATTTGTGGTCATGGTAGGTGCAGCGCCTAAATAAACCGTTTTTGATGACATAATACCGGGTCAAGCAGCCTGATTCCAATCGCCTCGGCAGTAAAACGTGTTCTCATTCGGGTCCCTTTTGATGGGTTGCCTGGCACGCGATATACCACTTTAAAGGCTTGATCAGTGTCCACCTGGTGTCCGCTTTCAACCAGATGAGCGAGGATAGCACTGTTGACCGATCGTGATTCTCCGTGCCCCAGCCACCGTGGATGGTGTTCTCGGATTCGTTTTGAAAGTTGTCTTGACGTTCGACCAATATAACCTGCTCCACAGGGACAAGTGTCTCAAGTGTCTTAAGTCATTAAAAGAGGAAAATCTGATAACCCCCGCGACTAATGAACAACTACGGCCACAGGGTTCCATTTTACCCCGTCTCTACGGCCTACCAAACGTCCACAAACCTGGTGTACCGGTTCGTCTAATACTTGATATGATGAATTCGCCTTAACGCTCAACGGCAAAGTGGCTAGTGAAACTGCTTGAACCCGTCCGAAAAGCGATTGCCCCGCTCAGTCCACGCGATACGTTTGAATTTGTCGAATGCTTACAGAACAGAAATCATGCTCGTTAGACGTAGTGTCTTTATTCACAAACGTACCATTGCTAGAAACCGTCAATTTCATCTGTGACTACGTG
>JTDE01000518.1:115447-158638 GCA_014338405.1 Paragonimus skrjabini miyazakii | reverse complement strand
TATTATGTCATCAAAAACGGTTTATTTAGGCGCTGCACCTACCATGACCACAAATCCACCGGATCGATGGCCAACCTGCGCGGTCAAACCAATGGGCAAGCGTGACGTAACCGGCCAATCAAGTCATCGCCAATTTGACTGACCAGTGACCTAGTTTCTCTGTAATAAGTCCGATCGATATCTCGATCTAACTGTATTAACTCTTTATATAATTGTTTCGGCCTGTAGATGAATGATCGAAAACATGTGTTCGCCTATATGTCTTTGTTCTCATTATCGTAATGTGTATATTTGAAATGATTAAATGAAGTCTTTCATTAGGTGTTTTATTTTGATGTCAACTGTCTTCTGAACAAAATAATCGCTATACTTTGCACAAATAAACACTTCAACTTCATTTTGTTATATGACTTTTCTATGGACTTTACTATCAAGTGGATAAACGCTTAGCTTGGTGTAAACTGAATCAGCGTAAATCCCGTCAAGGCTGGTTGCATTTGTGGAGCTTCAACAAAGGTGAACCAATTATCGGGTTGATCGCGTGAATAGTGCTAGGATTTATGTCGCATTGAAATCGCTAAGCGATGACTAGAAAAGGAATCAATTCAAAAATGGTAAAAAGCTTCAGCTTGCAATAACCATATATCGGTCCCATAGGCTTAATGTACTCTCTACAAATTTACTGTACAAAAGAAATGCCTCAGGTTATCTCTCGTTTTTAATTGCATTTTATTGCAGCTCTTTTTCAGTCATGATCAGCTAACACGAATGAATAATTTTTATTGAGATGTCTGTGATTTACTCTAAGTAACAAAAAACTTAAAAATAAACAATAAAACTGTGAGCAGTAAAAAACCCGTTCACTCGTGTATCAAAAACCTATGGAAACATTTAGCTGCTGGTGATCAGTGAGTGTTTTGGTTTTCTACAAACTATGGTGAAAATAGCAATAATCATTGTCAAACTCGACGGACTAAATATTCGAAGTTTTGTGGTAAACGTTTAGAGTTACAACTACTGAAAATGTTCGACACAAAATTGTTTCATATTTTTGAAACAGAACCTATGGATTGCATGAACTTTTGGATGGAGATAACGGAAGTTTTGTATGGATGCTAGTCGTAGATTAGAATTTACGCCTTACCTGTAAAACGCCCAACGTATGGTTCAACAATTCGTTAAAAAGTTTTGATAAATAAACATTTCTCATTCGGGTACCGAAATGAAATGATAGCATTTTATTTTATTTTCACTTACAGTAAGTTTATTATAAAATATTAGTTTTCTTTTTTACTTCCAAATGAAATATCCTCAAAGTTGCGGAAAACGTTAGAAATATTATTGCAGTTACACCGTTTTAGTTGGTTCGGCACGCTTTCGCCCAAAACTCATTTGCGGAAAAGTCTTAGTTGCAGCAGACAAATTCATCTACGGTATTCGAACAAAGTACGTTTATTGGCATAACACTTCGTAGAGCTATGGTGAAACCTATCAACGCTTTCGATGTTACTGAATAGCTAACAAATTATGAGTTTTTTGACTGACCATAGAATTTCGCAACTTATTGGCCTTGAGAAGTTCGTCCAATCATGCTCCTTCACAGAAACTACTATCGTGAGTGATGGTACTGAATGCGAAATTCTGCTACTTCGAAGGCACGATCCCTTCGGAAACAGTTCTTTGGGACTGGAGTTAGAAACCCGCCCGTCTGCATATTCATCTTTAGCCCTACTTCCAAATATATTCATTTGTTCACAGTTATGACAGTTTTGACTACAACTGCTACCTTTACAACGGATAATTTGTAACGTACATTCCGCATTCAGACGCACAATCCTCTTTATATCAAGTTATCCTAGGGTGATATAAGTGAAGAACAGCTTCTCGTCATCAAATTTTCCTGGCAACTCATGTAAGTCCCCCTCAGCTTCAGTGAACCAGGCCAAGCAGGAAGACTTAAACACTGCTGATAATGAGATAAGAACAGCGCAAGCTTTATCCATCCGAATGTTTGTGGTTGTCCTTAACTCATTGCATGTTTGCATCAACGAGTTGCTTTAGCCCTTCTCGTAGTTCAGTCATTATCCGAATGAGAATACAAACGACATTGTGACTGGTTGACGATGCACAAAATGTGCTGCAATTGACTGGTGGTCAGTTAGCTCAAAATCAACAATCATGGGGCCTGTCGACCCTAAGTGTTCCGTAAAGTCATACGGTACATATGATATGCATTCACAGGTATTTTTATGTTAGACATAACTAATATTGTCTGTAAAATAAATGTTTTCGGGCACATTCAAAACAAGGAACGGGGCAAACGGAATGCCTGGGACTAGCACACATATGCTAACTCACAGTACTTTAGTACGAACACGGATGGCTATCTGGCAGATTGCTTACGGTGTGGCCTTGCTGACTGAAAGCTTCAGATAGACATCTATTTGTGCACTGTTTTCAGGTATTGAATATTAGTATCCGACAATATTTAAATGATTTTAGATATCTTATTCCACAAGTGTAACTAATGTACCCTGTAGTCTTCTGAAACAATGCAACAATCTTTGGGACCTACAAACTCTTTCAATTTGAACCAGCCACTGGTCTTGTGTTGAATAATCTACAATTTCACCTGGTCGTCTAACACATAGCACTTTTTGTCTTTATATCAATACAATGTTTGTGATAACAAGCCTTTTGTATGATATTAATCCCGGGTTCAGTTGTCATTCTGCAAAGTTAAACGCCTGAGCTTAATTTCACAGGTGATGCACCTGCAATTTGAATTAACGGCCATTCAGTAGAATAGAGGACCAGACAAACTACACTCCACCAAAGTTGCGAAGAAAGAATAGGTTTCATTGCACATGGTGTTTAATCTCTTTCTTTTCCATTTCCTTTTTGCTTGACTCTCAGCCAAGTTGTGTTTATACTGTTATGCTAGTTGAGTTCTGTTGAGCCTGAATCCTCACTATTTGGTTCTTATCTATGTCTGAGCAGCTTAACAGTGTACTAATCTGCACGTAAGCATGTCGCTACACGATAACAAATGACCGATTTGTCATTCACTTCCTGTGGGTTACTCCGAACAGCTCATGCACATTACCACTGTTTATCTCGACATATGGTTATTTGAGAGCGGGTGGTGGTTATTTGATCTTCATGAACTATTAGGTAAGACATGAACTTCGTTGATAGTTGAGAGCTAGTTATGTTGTTTATCTCAAATCTACTGAAGTCTTTAGATAATTACTGGTGTTATCAACACTAAATGGAACTGTGCAGAAACACACTCTGCATTGAACTCACAGATGGCATTATAATTCTAACTCGTAAATGAGTTGGTATCCACAAATGTTTGCATCTGCCGTGTCTTTAGTAACGTTTTTGTTCTGCACTTACGAGATAGGTGTATCTGATGGGTGAAAACATAAGTAAACTGGTCATGTTATTTCCGCGGTTTCTGACTTGTAAACATTATCTCCACTACCACACCTAATAAAACATGCAATGATTCAAAAGACTGCAAATAGCTGTACTGAAAACCGGTAAAATAACGTATAACATATAAAGTAATATATCCCTACTCACTGTGCTGTGCTCACATTAATTACTGAAAATAAAATAACTACGCAGAGGAAATGTCCTACCGCTAAATCACATATGTTGTTTTTTGAATGTATATCTCATTGAAATACTTCGCAACAAATTCTAGTAATACTCTTTCATTTTCTGGTTGAATTATAAAGCTGCAACCTCTAAGTAAGAGAACAACATTAGCCAAAATAATATGCTTCTAATTTTTGGCCAAAAATGGAAAATAAAGTTGACCATATTTCTATATCAGCCATCACCAAGGTAGAACAATAAGTTGAAACAGTCAAAGTGAATATGTAATACAATAAAATAGAAAAAGATGAAACAATTTGTTTGTGTGTTGTAGACTTAAGGGAGCGCAGGCGGTCGATGAATGATTTCCTCTCAAGTATTGAGGTCAAGGGGACTTATACTTTTCAAACAAAATTAGGTTGGTTACCTCCGATTGGTCAAGAAGTATTTCCACTTTTTTCCTACATCGTACCGTAATCAGTACGGTTGTTTACATATCTGCATACAATGTGAAAGTTCTGTTTATTCTCGGTGATTTAATTAAGCATATCTACTCACAGTTATTGATAAACAGGTGCTCACCCTGTCATTACAAATATGGACAGTGAACAACCAAATATAACCCATGTTGCATTTAGCCTGGTAAACGGACATGAAAGTTAGATCAACTGCGCAGACTATAATCGTGTAGCTCAGCGGTATGGAAAATCCAGAAATAAATGATGAACACAAAAAATGTTGCTAAGAAATTTATTAATCTTCCGATTGGTTATGAATCCAAAAAATGTAATGTGCCAACTGTAACGCAAACGTTTGGACAAAATGTTTTAACATTTAAAATGGTGCATTTCAGACGGAGTTACAATTCTCTTAATACAAATGTCTCCCGACCATTGCATGTCACATCATACCGGTTGAAGTAATCAACTATCAGTTCTGTGCATTTTGTCGACCATATCTTTAACAGGTTTGTGCAAATCATTTTCACATGTATTTTTTCTTGCAAGAAAAGCTACCAGCTGATCTAGTTTGACTATGTCGATAGAAAGACTAAAACCCGCTCCATAGGCAGACACCATTCCAACTGTATTGTAGTGCAACTGTTGTGAATAGCTGATAATTTGTGTGTATTTGTGTTACTGTAATCAATTCTTTTGGACGTGTTCTCAGGCGGTTTAAACTGTTAAGCAACTAGCTCATTTAAGATCGTTCGCATAACCAGTGAGAATTGAGGGTACGTATTTACGTTGATTGACAATAAAGATGAATTCAAGCGCTGGTCTCATTTATTTCATTTCATAGATGTACTGGCAAACAATCTTGGAAGATAACCGATGGTCATACGGATAAGAGATTCACTACTTAGCACGTAGAAAGCAGAATCAAATTATTGATCAATCACCTATATATATCTGTTTCTTGGAAAACGAGAATGAAATCAACATCGGTGCACGGTCATGGAGATTAGAATAACAGTGTACATAATGGCTAAAAAGGCTATTATTGTATTGTTTCACGACCTATGCTCTCAACTTCTCGGACTATCACGGTTTTGAAAATTAGATGAATTGAACTTCAGAGAACAATAGTGAAGGAAAGATTTTTTAATTAGTTGTTACGAGATTTGCTGCAACTGCAAAATGCAGCAACGTTTCAACCAATTCGCATGCTATTTAGTCCGGAAAGCACTTGCCTGCAAGCAGGCTGCTGAGCACGTGCCAGGTTATCGTTGTCTCAAGTTGTAGCGGCTGACTTGGGAAACTGAGCGCTGAAAGTATTCTACTATTACTAAACATCAACTGCATTCGGTTCTTTCTAACCTGCGGTTATGTCAGACAAAAATCGCTCTACGGACGATATGCTTAAACCTGTTCTTTTGTGACGGTTGTTTGTTTTGGTATTATATCTGTAGAATTTGAACTGGTGTCAAGAATCTATTACATTCTCATACTTTCCGCCCTATATGAGCTCTAGTAGGCGTAGTGTGAGCAGTAAAAATGAACAAAGTTCACGTTGATGTAGGTGGAAAAACTGCGTGCGTTATTGCAGACTAATGATTAGTGAAGTTTCGACGTTTGTGACTGATAGTATTGTTAATTAGAACGGTAAACATTTTACGCGAACATTCCTATTCAGTTAGCAAGTGACAGAAATATGGGATCAGTATACTTTAATTCTGACTTAGTTTGCCACTAAGTAAAACCAACTGAAGTTGTTTACCCGGACGCTCTTATTTAACATTCAACATTTTACTGATGAATGTTTAAAACATCATTTGGCACATCATCTACTATTTATATATCACACTTTGGTGCTAAACATTTTGAATGTCTATTCGCTTTTTATTCATTAAATGAATTTACGTTTTGTTTTCGTGACTCGCAGTTTGAGTGGCAAAACCAGGTGATGACGCTCATAGTTTTCCACATTTTTATGTATTCCAGAGCAAAATTGGTTTAACTGTTTCTTTTTGAGTTGGGCCGATGAGAAAATTCGACTGAATGGAAAAGCTGCAACAATTTCTGGACATTAGTCAAAAGATTTATGACTAATTGTGAGCGCTCTCAATCCGTTCATTTAACTAAACTAACTTCACTTTCGTTCGCGACGACGGAAGAACTGTGTTGTGCGCCAGTATCCGTTGCAACGTGATACTTGGCTGCCATTACCGAAACGCGTTTGGTGTAGAAAGTCAGTACTGTTCAGTATTATAAGTTTCCAAACGCATTGATTCAAACTGGAAAAGAACATCTTACACTTGAATATAAACTCGAATTTTGACAATTGAACTACTTCAAGTTGAACATCACTTCTGTTTGATTGCAGCGTTCACATCGAGACCAACTTCCCGGTCAGCCTCTTTTGGAGGGAAGCACGGGACTCGAGTTTCGCTCTCATTAGAGCTCGTCAGTAGTGCATATCCTTGCACAGCTGGAATAAGAACTCCGGTCACACTTTCATAAGGCAACCGTGTTGACCACTGCGCCAATGACCTCACATTAGGCACGACGAAATTATCATGTGTGGACGCTCAACCACTTTCGCTTGTGAGTAATGAGTGATGTTCAACTTGAAATTAAACGAATCCCTAATTACTCATCAGTAATTGAAACACTATTCATTGCGGTTTGCAGGGACAGTATTTCTGGACAACACAGTATACGGCGTATGCGAATCCGATTTCACACATTTATTCAATGAAAAACCTCAGAACCTGTACTCGAAACTGGGTAGATCGAGGAACTAACATTTTGCAATGTGAGTCAATCTTAATCTACGTATCTGACAGTTTTCCATCTTCAGCAAACGTGAATTAAAAACGGATGTGATAGCTTTGATGCGTAAAGTCGTACACCTAGATTTTTTGCGAAAAGTTAGTTTGTGTATATCTTCAAAATTACAGGTGATCTAGATAATCGAGAGGTCTCACTGGAATCGATGATGAATATGCACTATTTAGTTTCTTCTTAACTCCCGTCATTAGCCAATGGAAACGTCTCATCTATTAGCAATTATTTATTGTGTTTGACGAACACCTTCTATTGTTTACCTATTCAGGACACGTCTCCCTGTCAATAACGTTCGGTAGAAATTGTGATAAAGCCTATCCTGTGTAATTCATCCAAATGTTTGGTTAAGTAGAAATGACGTGCTTTTCAGGCGCATTTGTGAACTCTCGCTGATACCTGGTGGTTTATGGTTAATACAAGTTGAACAATCACAACTGATCACGGCTTTTACTTATAAATAGACCCTTGATAGATGTTTGTTTCATACTCGACAATGGTTAGTAAAGGAAGTTCTGACTGAATTTGCGTAATATCCGGAAACGACTTCGCCGTGATTGGAGCTTGACCACAATGCGTAACTTTGCCTTGAGCAATAAGTAACTCATAGGTTACTGCTCTAGGTTTTCTGGCTTACTTCCCTCCATCTAATTTTTTGATAAATCTAATTATCTGACCTTCATTATGGTCCGTATGCTGGGTGGAACCTAAATTATCACACAGTACAAACTCGGCTCAGCACAAATGAACTCGAATAAGGTCGCCTGAAACCAACACACAGACGATGCTTAGCCGTCGGCAAATAGCATACACGTAAGTTGAGCTGAAGTTAGCAAGTCTAAAAACCGGATTAAAATTTTCATTTAAAACTCCGCAATGATTTAGGCTTACAGCTCTCTAACTGTTACGACAGGAAGCGGTTCCGTTTGTTCTACTGAACTGGGTTTGGTTATATAAATGTATGTACCTTTGTGTAAGAGGATACATTGCCGTGTGCATTTTATCAAACGGGATATGCGAACATTTCTGGTAACTACATACGCACGAGGCCGAATTTAAGCGTATTCAAGTGGCGAACGACATTTCAGGAAAGAAAAAATCGGTTCGACATTTTATTGAGGCGCTTTTAGTATTAAATTGTGAAAGAACAGGAAAGCTAGCGGCCGACAACCACGCAGCAGCCACACCTTCCATTAGAAAACCTCTTGTGACGAACAGACTAAACAACTGTGACATTACGGAAATGGATGGTAATGTAAGGCAACAAAACTAAAGTATACAATACAGATTACTAACCACGGCTGAAACAGTGTCATACGAATACAAACTTACAATGAAATTGCAGATGAACAACCTATGTGTCCTAAATTAATCTTACCTGATGGGGCACACACGGATAGAATTGTTCGTAAATTCCACTTGAAAGGTTTATTGAAACGCAAATACTATGACAAATTCTGACTGTTGTCCACCGAATATCGGTCTAAATGCTGACTTCGAGAAAAACTGGTTAACCGATTACATGAGTTATTCAACCGCAACAATGAAACAGAAACGTGAATTTCCGGTATATGTAACACCAGTCCGTATAAGTGTTTTGTTCTAACCTAAGTGTCATATGGCATTGATAAATGTTTCACAACAGTTTCACGTTTGTCGGTTTGCTTAAAAAAACTTGCTGTGGTACAGTCAACGCAAAACTATTAAGATAACATAGATTCCAGCCAAATGGTATGGAGCGTGACAATGACAAATGTGAAACCGATCGACAGTGATAGACGAGACCATGAACGGATATAGTTTTATGAATTCAACGCCAAACTAGATAGCTTACAGCTCTGACATCAGTTTACCTTCACAGGTGTCAGCCATATTCCAAAGATGAATTAGGGTTCCGAAGATTAAATAGGGGATTAAATCTTGCTAGTTTTCCTAGACAACGTCGTCATTTTTGAGAGTTCTTGCATTCACTCACTAACAAGGTATCAAATAAGTGTTCACCATTATGAAACGTGCTGTTTCTATATGTTCAGCCACAAAAACTGAACAATGCAATACCTGTCAACAGAGATTTCTTCACAAATCGTTTAATCCTATAAGATTGTAGCATGATGCGGGGATGTTTGTTCAGTGAACTAAAATACTGTTTAATTTCTTTGGTCATGTTGGATGTGTCGGACATTTTTTACACGGAGAAGAAATTTACTTATCGTACAAAATCAATTTCTAAATTTCTGAGAAACATGTAAGCAAAGCAGATGACAACATTCCGGTACACGTACCAAAGGTTTGAAAGAAATCACTTTGTAATAAAAGATCACTTGGTTACACGTTTTACTCATAGAATGAGTCCCGTTTTTATAGTCACATGTAATGACTCAAGTGAAAAACCGTCTCCATGCTCTCTTTTCAAGCAAATGTATGACTTATGTGACTTCACACTTGTCAGGTCAAACCCTAGAAAACAAAACCCGTGAGTCGACACTATGTGAAGTTCATTCACAAAGCAAAGCATAAACAAATACTCCTGCATCACATCATACTAAAGGGAAAACCGTTTGTGGCAGTTTTTCGTGACCAGCAAGTTTTCCTCACTTTGTTTTCGGAAAAATGTTGGTTGTTCACCTAGATCAGTTATACTGCATGGCTTCTAATGTTTGTGCCACGCAGTCAACGCTTGCTGTAGTTGCTTATTCTGCATCACGAATTCACAATAGAAAGTAGTTGCCTTTCTATATATTCTGCACAAAATGTTGGACAGAACTTACGCGCATTAAATTGCTGAAGACACATTAAGTTCAAATTGCTGTTAACAGTAACCGGCACTGACCTAACTATCACCAGCAAATTGATAAAAAGGAGCACTTCAGAACGTTTCTTGTAATGCACAAAATGTGGATGGTTTTTGTGGTACAATTAGTTTCCCTGCGAAACATACTTCATAAATATATGTCAGAATAATCTGAACTACACATTCGCATCAACTTTATTCGCGGTTTGTGAATACACGAAATATTCCACTTTGGCCAAATGGATGTTCGTGAATTATGCATGGCACTTTGACTAATGTTGTCAATTTACTAGATCTGTACTAGGTTCTGGAACTGCGGTTATTTTTCTAGTTCATAGTGCGATGTTTCCATTGCTTTTTTCAATATCGTTCGGTAGGACGTCAGCCTGATTAGTTGCACCTGATTCTAGTTACTTTTCTCACAGTGTCCTTTAACTCGGCGTCAAAACCTTACCGATTTGATCATGAAAATTACTGCCACTGATTAGGGCTGTATTGTTAGGCGGCTTAGGTTACGTCATACTCGCCTAGCTGATTGTTTTGTGGAACTGTTGTGAAGCCCAGCTACAGGAGGTCGCAGAATTCCCAGCGATACAACCGTTCAGTGCAAGGTAGTAACGTTGCGAACGTAACAGCGTTTCCTAGTGAAATAGAAAAATGTGTAAAACTTAATGGTGGTAATGTTTCAGATAGTTTTGTACAATGCTGACGAAATCGTCTAGATGGTTGTTATAGGGGAATGTGCTGGGGCCTTCACGTTCAGTTTTACTAATTCGTTCTTTCTTGACTTCAAAGCATTACGACAGACACTACAGGAGAAATCGTTCCGAAACCCTTCGTCCTTTCCGATTATGAACAGAGAATAATTGACCACCTTATGCAGCATACCCCACACAAACAACAGGTTCACGATAATGACTATCCTCTATTATATAGGGTGTAGTTCAAGACAAGAATACAAATGTGCAAAGGTGAACTAATCGCAACAGTGTTAGTTTGCAAACAATGGAACAAGTCGTTAAAAACTAATATGTCACTGTTACGCTCAGATTTCTGTTTGCCCGTCTACATTGTACTTTAGAAAACTATTATAAAGAATAACTTCGAAAACCGTTTTATTCACCCGTTTCGAGCAAAGACCGTGATATTTATACCTGAAGTTCGGCATATTCATTGCAGTTACTCACACTCTGGCTTACGAATGTAATCGTTTAATCTTGGACCTACTTCTAGAAACATGTGCTTAACGTTTCCGAAAGGGTGGTAGACATCTAATCGATTGGCCCGTAATGTTCAAGTGTCCAGTAGTAGTTAGAATATATGGATCATTGATAATTCCGATGCAGTAATATTTGGTGATGTTTTCAGAGGCGTAAGTGGACGCACTGAAAAAACATTCATTTTGATTGAAAATGTCTTCGCATTGTCGTTCTATTTTAATAGTTGTGTCATGCATTTTGGGCAATATGAACATGCGTTCTGTTGATTATTCATCCTAGAACACAATATAGGCCAAAATTTTATATATGTCCTCCACATATACTTTTGGAAGTCTATTTCTTTAGGTTAAACATTAATTATGGCAAATTTTCAGGCGACTATCCAACGGTGCATATCGCTCCCAACCACATTTCTTTCTGTGCCATTTAGTAGGCATCGTATTAATTTTGAGCCTATCATCCCTGGTTTCTATTTACAATGAAAGAGATGATTTCAACACCTGTCATAAGTGACAACAAACAACTCAGCTCCCTGTGTTATGTAACCTTACATAAATTGTCGCAAAATGTTCAAACATTGTTTTTCCACTCAAATCTCAGGTGGCAAGTGAAGACGGTGGCAACTTCCTGTGAAAAATACTGACCACCTTCAAATGATCCCAGCTACGAATTATTTCGTCTTTTTAGTATAATCAATGGTCTTATCAAGTACGACCAATATACTGATTAACATGGCAACTACGTCTAAGAGCATACGCATGTCTTGGCAAATTGTACATTTACTGAGTATTTTCGTTATTTTTATGCAAGTATGCTCATTGTCACTTTTGAGAATGTGCTAAACTGCGAAAGTCTGAGCCTGAAGGAAACTCGCAGTAAAGCATTGAAAACCACTGTGTCAGAGAGGCAATATAATTGCTTTGGGGAAATAAGCCATCCTTACAGAGAGACGGCGTAACCGTGTTTTACGTTGAACAAACGCGCAAACATTATAGGGAAGTAAAACTATGACTTACTTAGGACGTCATTTGACCAATCAGGAACAAATATAAGACCACATTTGCGTTGGAATTTGAAATATGGTTAGTCTTGCAAACGGCTTTCTAAACTGTTTCAGTTGTTTTTACCAAAGGATGAATTTGATCGGTCATCTGTCACCTGCCTACAAAGTGGCGAGCCTGAGGTCGGAAGTATTTTGAACCAGCCCGACAAAGGAGCAAGTATCTTCCAGGCGGTTCTATGGATTGTGACCTCGTGGTCTGGTGGGCAGACGACGCGACTGCTACTTTACTTCTCACTCACAGATCGTACGACTGAGTTTCCGGTGTGATTGTTGTTGATAAAATCTAGCCTGATTGAAACGGCCGTCAGTCTGCTTCTTGCTGGCCGCTACAACCCTTTGATTAACCTGTTGTTGTAACGCGTTAGATGCATGGTACGTTACAGGCTAACTGCGCATTGTTGTTCAATTCCAACTCACAAGGAAAAAGGGCGTACCTCCTTAACAATAGGCATTCTGTAAAATGATTTTTAATAACGTCGTCATTATCATTAGCCTAGGTTGTTCTATCGATTGATTTTTTTCAACACTTTATCGTCATCTTTTCAATTATCCTCAGTTCGCTCGTCCAACTTCTGGTGTGTCCACTGAAACTGACGTCTCACAGACTTCTGATATTTTCCTACTGTTGTTTTCTTTCTACAAAATCAGTTTACTGGATCTTTCCAACTGTAACCTTTCCAAGTATGTCAATGATTCTATGAGTGGACAATTATGTTTGAATGACAGTCCATTGCGATTTCGTGGGATAAATTCACAATATCAGACAACCGGAATTTGTTTCGTTCCCATACATCCAACATTTCAAAACGTCGTGATGTTGTATTTTCGCTCTCAGTTGGCCATTGTTCTCACGGATGTTTCTATCACGAATGATAAAGTTAGAGTCCCAAATGTGTTCCACTTAAATATTTGCATGATTTTACTCCGGCAATTTACTTAATCACTATAAATGACAAGCATTTTTAATGAGAAGAAAAGGTAGTTATCCCAGATCTTATATGTCATGGTCATTGTGCAAATTTTAGCTAATTTATTGCTTCCTGTAAACTTTATTTACGATTGTTAACATTTTTTGCTGTTGTAAACATTATGTACTCTAGAACATGAAGTGCAGAGTTAATGGGCTTTTCCAGACATGTTCTTTTGCACTGATAGTTCCGTGTTACGTCGACAACATTCATGGTTCGTATGTGCGATTGCATACGATATGGTAAGGCTGTTTTTTAGCCAGGTCGTGCCCTGTTTTCCTATTTTCTTTATCCTACGTATAGTTTCACCTCAGCCGAAAACACGAGCTGGCGTTTACCTTTCCGAATAGCACATCAGTTCAGACTGTTTCAAATCTGTATTTTATTACCCAACCACGTGTTATTTCTGAAATGATTTTTCCATGAATGCAGTCTTCAACATAACAAGCATTCGGCAAACTGAGCTGATTACTCTTTCAATTCCACAAACTCCTTCTTCCGGAGACAGAATATCCCTAACAGTTGATGGTTAACAATCCGTCAAAATACAGATTACTTGTTCTTCATTTGTCTCTGTGGCCAAGAGCTTGAACGTTTTACTAACCCGCTTTGCTTCACATGAAAATCATGAAAAGTAAATGTACTACTAGCTAGGAACATTGAGCTGATTGTCCTCCAACCTTACACCTAACGACGGTATTGTGAGAGACCACCCTTGTAGTATTTTTCATGGAAGTTGCTATCTAAGGAATCAATAAGTGTGACTGATTGGTTTGTTTAGTGCAATGCTGCGTTTTGAAACAAACCTGTAAAAGTACTTAGTTATTTCTCTTTGTTTGAGCTGATAATAAATAAATAATTTTACTGATCGTTTTTAAAATGACAAACTGTATTAGGTGACTATTAGTCTTGAACTACGTTTACGATATACCACTTGAGTATGTCCACTGAATCTTCAAGCGTGAACACAAATCACATTTTTATCGAAGAAGGTGCAAACCTATTGAACTCGGTACAATGGTTAGCAAGCGCCAGTTTAAAATAAACATACTGTCAGAATGTGACAGTATGACGTCTACTTAACGGATGATTTAGAAAACGGGAAGTACTGATTATTTTTCAACTCGAGTGGAACGGACGAACATGTGCACCTTCAGCAACGTTGTCAGGTCTCCCCATGGTGTTCAAAGACAAATCTGTTCAGTAACCCAGTTACAACCACATTCAGTGGACCAAAAATGGAATCTGAGGTAACACATGAAGAACAACATGGGTAATAAGACTTAAGTTTTTCATTTCGTAAAACTTAAATTGTTGTTATCCAGGAAAATGGATGGCTGATCACTGGGGTATCGTGTCAGCGGTTATTTCAGATCTAAATTTGCCAACAAAGATTATTATTTGTGACTGATTCACTCAGCATCAACCCGTGCAACCTACAATTGTGCTTCATCAAAAACCTACAGACACCAGGTTCTGCGGAAGCGAGCTGGAGAAATGAATTGAGGCACGTAATTACATTGTACTTGTTAAAAACTTCACTAGTAATCAAGCTATATATATTTAATGGAACATTCATAACCGCTTCTGGCCCCAGCTTAAAGCTGACTGGCGTAGGATAGATGACTTATTTTTGTTCATGAGAACGCGAAGTCTCACACAACACGACCCTGGGTAGATTTAGGACAGACTTGTAGAATTACGTCTCAAAGGATATGTTGATTGCTGTTCGAAGAGTTTGAATCAACCTAGTCCGATCATCTGAATATGATTTTTCCCTAACAATTCGCGAAATGGTAGAAGCAAATACGAGCCGTCAGTGATGCTTAACGGACACTAATCTACCATGAAAAAACATGGCTCACTGGCTTCTCGATGTCATCCAGTTGGACGCCAAATTCTGTTTGCTAAAAGCGACTGAGGAGGAACGTACAACACAGCCCATATTAAATTATTTCACAAATATCTGCATTCTGGCCATCGGGCAACCGTGTACCTTGCGGTTAATCACCGTAACGTAGATCACACTAAGTAATTCTAAATGGTAAACTAGCACCAACGCCAGTTAAAGAGATCACAACACACCAGTTTTACATGAATATGCGCCTCCACAACAGATTTGTCCATTCCTCGAAAACTGTGCAAGCGCAGCTCAACCACTGCCAATTGAGTCTCATATTAGCATTTGGTTATTACTATAATATGGGGTTCAATCAAATTTTGGCACAACGGTCATCCTTGATGCTTTCCTGCGACAATCATTTTATTGGGCCCACACTTCGTTTTTATTGGTAAATGCTGGTTAACTCACTGTAAGTGAACTGATAAAAAACAAAAATAAGGGAACAGTTGTTCTCTATTTCAAAACAACCCGATGCCTTGTAATAATCGCTATTTGCTTTGGATAGATGAATGTTTCAACTGTTTGAATTAAAAGAGATTGAACCTTACTTGATAAGCAGACAAAAATCCCATCTTTCTGAACATACGAATTTACTGTTTAACCTTTGAGCGTAAGCAATCGGATTTCTTGTAATCCTCAGCTGTTCGTCTTGTTACCAAAATAAAATTCCACCACGAGGTAATGAAGAAAGTTTTGTTTATTTAGTGGGGTAGTCTATTTGTTAACAAGGTTAATTTGAAGTTTACTTTACGTGTTGTTTTTCATTGATATTTGGCTTCTTATTTACTTTTGTTTTGGATTCTTGCTAACTTGCGGTGTTAAATTAGTATAAGCAAAATATTTGGCTTGGAACGTCAATAGGAATGAAACATATTGCAAGAGGGTTTATTTTTCCCGAAGCCTAATCAAACCACAAAAACAAGGTGGTGTTGATCACGCAAACGGAATCATCCGCTGTCTATTGGCAACGGGTTCGCTGGTGTCCGTTTGCATTTGAAAAATCTTTTTCTTTTCTGATATGCTCAGAAATTGATTCGTTTGAAGAAGTACTCTTTTCACATGAACGTACACGAACAGGGGCCGCCTGAATTGAGCGAGACTGTTAGATACGCAAAGCGTGCACTTAGTCTATTCATCAGATAAGGCTGAGTGACGGAGTAATGGTTCCAGACCACTGCAGTTGTACTGGGCCATAAAGCTGCTGGTGGTTATAGCGAATGACCCATACATACGCCTCTCAGACTTCTTGCATGACCTGCCTAATTAACTGGTTGTTTTAAGCGTTTTGCTTGTCCAAAGTTATGCTAGATCTGACTGGTAGCAACTGATTTATGAGATTACATACAGGCAATGAAACCACCCTGAGGGCGCATTCGTTTTTTGTTAGGACATTTACGCACGTAACGCAGCAGTAGATTTCGTTATAAATGTGACCACGTATACCTTGAGCACGTGGTAGCTCAGTCCTAGGATGCAAACATCCGATGGGTGGACCAGCAATACAGGGTTAAATTTAAAAACCCGGCTGTTAAAGGAAAAACTGTCAGAAACTAAGGTATTTCTTATTCAATAAGGTTACACAAAGCGACAGCTAATGAATACAAAAGGCGGAGATCACTGCTGCACACTAATATGTCATCACAGAATAAATCAGTTAACGAACGCATGAGACCTGCGAGACCGAGAATCCTTCCGACACGGACCTGAGATCTCCAGATAAAGACACAAACAGTGCGACGAAACCAGAGTTCAGTACTAGTTCACACAACGGACACGTTTAAGGTAAGTGCGCTCATCCAAAATCCGGTGAAACACATTCAACACGTTTATATGTTTGAGCACAAGATGCACATCTGTAGAACGCTCGTCGTTTTTGGAAATGTTTCGCCCTTTGCCTGAGTCCAGCTGAAGCATACCGGCTATGTAGTCGAGGTTGTTTTGCGTATTTAACATATTAACTAATATATGACATATCGTGCGTGATCGACTGTTCCGTAAGTGACATACGGGAGTTTGTCGATGGATCCGAAACAATTCGAACTGATTGATTTATCAAGTGTTGCTTGCAGAACGTCTAATACATTACACCGGACAGACTGCGCAGAACTGGGTTTAGGTTGTTGCGAGAAACATTTTTATTATTCCAGTATAATCACCTGTCTATGATTAAAACTGTGAAACAGGATAAACCTTCGAGCGATTGAATAATGTTTTTCATGCCATAAGCAAGTTGCCTTTATAAAATGCACCCTCTACAAAAACCATCTCTCACGAACCTCTGAATCTTATTCAAAACTTCAGCCGTACTCTTGACGTCTGTCGATATATAACGAGAAGTGGACAAAATTACTCTTCTAATCATGGTCAAGTGGTATGTGCAGTTAAGACAGCTAGAACGGACATCTCAGTGGCAGAGACTGATCATATTATATGTTCGATATTTGCTTTGAGCAGCAATTATGTTGGTTCTAAATGGGAACACCACCAACTATCCTTAAACCACTCTGTGATTTCCGGCCAACACTCAGGAAGTCGAAATCGTTATCCCGTTTATTGTCCGGCAGCCAACGCCGACTGCTGAGTATATGTTAATAGTTGTCATGCGAATTCTGCCGAAATATCCAAAACTCAGCCACCAAGGTATCGTTACACCCTTGGCGATACCGAGCGATACCATGGAAATGGATCTACTTAAACCGTTTTAGTTTGTCCGCATGCCAACTGACCTCACTGATATTAAATGTAATTTACAAATGGATTTACACTCACATTTTCCAAATGCAACAGTGACTAACAAAGTATGCAGTTGTGTACAACTCTCATAAAGTTTGGCCTGCCGGAAAGTGTTGTGACCGACAGTAGTTCTGTGGTCAACAGTACCAGAACTTCCGCGAATTTAATGGAAGGAAGCCTGTTAGGACAACTTGTCTTCTCGCCTCAAATGGTTTAGCTGAGCGTACGGTCACCGAAGAATATGCCGAAGAAACAACAGAATGGAGCCTTGTACACCTGTATCTGGATCGTGCACTGCTTGCATACTGAAATACTGTTAACGGTGCTGCCGGCAGCAGCCCTGTCAAACCCATGTCTGGTCAGTGACTTCGCAATAGATTAGACTTACTGCACTAAATTCGTCAACATAAGATCAGCGCCAAACAAATAACAAAAGACTCACGGACACATTGTTCGAACTCAAATTGGACACGTACGAAGGGCTCGACACAATCTGGAGCATACACGCTCGAGCGCATGCAGCTCAAAAACAACAAGTCAATGATGGCTTCATTCCCCGAAGAGCTCGATGTATCGATAAGTAAGCGGAGCCCACTGCCTACATAGTTGTGCGCTAGTCACAGCACCACCATCATCTGTTAAACGGTTTTCAGGTCAGACAAACTCAGTTAACCGTGGAAAAGAAAGGTCTGCTATTGTTGCTTTCTAGTTATTCCACACGTGTTTTGCGCGAGTTTATCGTTCCATCGATCCATTCACGCACTGGTCATTTTACCGACTGCTGGAAATGATCGTTCACATGTCTCCTGTTCACACAGTGACTACTGATTCCCTCCCGCGCCTGACAGGCTGCACTTTACTAACCCTTCGTTAATGATGCCATGTAACTATTTGTACTGTTCTACTATTAACCTTTTCACCCCGTAGACACAACGGCGACGTACTTAAACTATTGTATTGGAGAAGGCTGAATAATTCAAAATGGCTTGTAATTGACCATGCAAACGTGTGTATTTCGAAGGAGTGGTGAGCTGAAAGCACTGGCTACCAGCAACAGCGTAAAGTGTAAAATCGTGTGGCATGTTCGGTGTTAATTCGATGACGGTAAAATTCAGCTTAGATTACCTGTACCGAATACGTGGGATCCGTAGTCTGTGCTCCCTTCAGAATATCCCCGTCTGCCGATCATATGGTGGAAGGTAAGAGCATTTGTTAATTAGAATACACATTGTGCTTGGACGGTTAGGGAGTTATTAAACAGCGTTTGAAGAACATTGTCTAGGATTTTATATCACAACTCATTTGGGCTGTCTGGGCATCCGACATATACAAATCTTGATATCGCAGAACTCATTATTTGCTTGTGCCGAAAAGAAACTGACCAGTCGATAAAATACGTCGTTTATTGTCACTCCATTATGACGAAGTCAAAAGCATGGTCCGCGGTTTGAATAATTCAGATCTTGCCACAAAGTTGCACAAGTGTACATGTCAAGGCTTTAAGCTCACCTGTATCATGATGGAACACGTTCATGGTTCCACTCAGACATTCTCTCTGGAAATCCATCTTTCGAATGAATATTGCGTGCACACTGCGTACAATATGGCTGGGCATTTTTTGACTACATTTCTGACTCACTATCAAGCAATGGGCGACCAGCGGAGAAAAGTTTATAGAACAGAATGCCTGACCGCCGTGATGATGTGAATTTGGTCGTCATTCTCATATTTTCAGACAACTTTTTATTACGTCGTTATCATTTTATTACACTCGTAAATTTATTTGATTTGGACAGTTCTTTAGTAAAAATGCATCAGTCATGGACTTTTATGACAACATTCTTTATCAAAATAGCACATCCTCAAACACGGCACTTTCGAATGCCCAAAAGTGGGACATTTTAGGATGCCGACAAAACGGTTGTCTGCCGGAATAGGTGTATGCAACTTCAGCGGTAACCACCCTTCAAGTTCAAAATCTAATTATAGTTTATTGCGGACTTATGCAAGTCGAGTGGTTTGTGAGTTACGATTTTGCATGGCAGACTCACTTGATTACAGTGTGCAAGCAAATGTCCGCAAATATCGGTTTCTCTAACTTGGTAACCATTAAAAGCTTACGATCTGAGTAGCATAAATATAGTCCCAATGTTTCTTATCTTTACAAGTTCTATTCACGCAGTATCTTACTGAGACGTTAAACTCTGTGCAGTATTTTGTGGTTTACTGGTATGCACACATGCGTTTGTTAGAAAGAACAACATATGGCATTAACGGTTGAGGTGTAGACGAACCGCTACCTGCATATACTATTGCAATGAGACAGAGTGATGACAGAACTGTTGCAAGCGTGTCCGAATAGATCGGGGTTTGACAGTTATACCAGCCCAACTCTACTCACGAGAGCAAATACTGACCGTAAACCAAGGTTGCCTGACTACGTTCATCAAAACCAAGGTGCATGATCTGACTGCATCAACTGGACGAATAGGATGTGAATGGGTTAGGTATGACAAAATAAATGTTCACAATTCATCGACAGAACTGTGTATCTCAATGAAACTATCTGTTTGACAGTTTGGTTTTGATGCGACTGAGATAGATGTAAGTTACAAGAGGTATTTCTTACTGACATATGCTGTGTCAAACGGAAACAAGGCAGTCTGTTAAGATTTTAACCACCGTAAACTGATACAAGGTAATATGCGGAAGAGTGAGAAATAATGGAAAATTTTTTATATGGGTTATATTTCCTGGATGTATTACCTGATGCTTACCCACAGGGTTCCACTGAATCCATCAAAATTTGCCCGCACGCGGATGTTGGTCGCTGCTAAGAACTTTGTCGTTCGATTAGGTAACCCGATACTATGTGTGTGCTCCAGCTGCCTCGGTCATTCGTTGACTCGCCTGGCAGTTGACACCAAATTGACCTTCACAAATATAAAAAACATGATTTGAGCAAAACAGTTAGAAGGCGAACACTGGTAGATGGCAGGATATCGTATTGGCTCGTCAGGACCAAATAACCAATAACACGGGAAACTTCAAACTTAACGTCTACAGTACTTGGTTATTTGGTGCTGACGAGACAATGCGAAATGCTAGCATCTACCAATGTTTGTCTTCTGACTGTTTTGCTCAAATTACTGAAGGGATACAACTGTTTTCAAAAGCGAGATTGTGTGATTTTGGTCCAATAACAAGCTTCGCATGTGACTGTCTTTATATTGGTATTCTATGACTGTAAGAGACTGATAAAACGTTATCAAAAGCAAGTTTGCTGCAATATATGTTCTATGCGTCAGTGGGAAGTTTCAAAATTAATGCCTATTCTCTGCACGAGGCTGACAATTGAAGGGTATCACGTTGCTGTGACCCATGAGCCTAACTTGAACTTACGTATGACAAACCGAATTTCATTGAAACACCGCAGAGTCCTCTTGTAACGCGCGGATGGTCTATGCTTTCGATTCAAGCCGAAATTACTTTACTGTATAGAATACAAAGCGTTGTCGCTTACAAGAAGTTAATGCATTTTGGAACTTTTTAGAAATTTGCTCATCAGGATTTAGCGCTGCGCATTTTAGCATTCTTCCTATCACCCAACAACATTCGGTAATCAGTATTGTTCGTTTATCTTACACAGACACGATCATGGCCATTCCATTCGGTCTGGTGTGGACGCTGTCACGCAGATCAGTTGACAGTTTTGTTATCCCCAACGGTCCATGAGAAAATAAGGTTTATTAAAATCCACCCAAAATACCATGATTTTCACAACTTGCTACTCAAATGTCATGTTGCTATACGTTACGGAGCGCACCTGTCAGGCTTCCCAGTTAAATTATATATTTTCTATTGATACAGAAATTCTTCAAGTTTGTGTCAAAATTTCATTGAGGTCTTCTGATTGACCCTCGATACACCAGTATGTTGAAAGTTGTAGTGACGCGAACATTCGTGGATAACTTAAAACAGTGGCTGAACCTCACCTAATTGTTTAGTGAAGGAAGAGTTTACAACCCAACTTTTTAAACGTAACGAGGATTCGTCGAGCGCAAAACGCGTCTTGCAGGCAGGTAATCTAGTCAGCCGGACAACCTGATTGCAATTATTGTTGCGCATTCAAAACCTGAAGTTACAAACATTCACCTAAATGATGATAGTCCAGCTGTAAGTAATTAGAGGGTATTGACAAGACGTATGTTAATTTTGTGAGACTGTTACTGCTGTATCATAGCAAACTTGGTAGGCAAAGTTTCACTGCTACCACACGTTGGGCATATGTAGTCGATCACCGGATACAGATGGCTAATGAGACCGAATGATGTATTGACAGCTCACACCAACACCTGGTTCATCAAGTCAGTTGACTGAAACAATAAACATCAGTGCTGCACGTTGAGGTCGAAGAAAGTGACGTATTAGGGAGGCATAACATTTGTTACAGTGTATATATCTTAACAGTCCTCAAAGTGATCAGGTGTGACAGTGAGAATAGAGAGGTATGGGTGCATATGGTAATAGTCAGAACCGTCTTCAAGATGAAAACTGCGTTACAGCAGTGGTTCAGCAGTTTTATACTGACGTACAATTGTCACATCAAATTATAATGTGCGCACCAAAACTACCATTAAACCTACTAGGTACATTGGGTTTTTGTTAACCGATTCTACTTACGTTCATTCAGAAATGTTAACAACTATTCTTGTCAATCGCTGATTATTCGCTTGACCGACTAAACTTGAATTTACGCGTATGACAATTGTATATGCAATGTTATGAAGATAACCAGAACAATAGTCTAAATGGACCGTAAAACATGGGTGTTTTGCCTGTGTCTAACTAAAAGACAGTAACTGTTGTCATTGACGACCAACTTTATTAACGAGGGTCCCTTCATGTAGTTTAAAATAAGGTCACTTGTTTTATCTAGTTCAGTGGAGATTGTGATGGATATTTCGCTTAATACTGCAGAACGTTCGTGGAGAAAGTATACAAAATCTAATCGCAAAATTCCTTCGGTGGTACAACGTTATTTTGGTTGCATCTTTAAATTGAGAATTTGGTTCGAGTTTTAAACACCTCGGTGGTTTGGGCGGATGTTGTCCATATCAAACTGATTCTGCCATTAGTCCATGATAGTTCATCTCGTATTCAGTCGCAGTCCCGCTAGGCAGAGATAGTTAGAGTATGTTTTGCATCGACCGGAATGATTAGATCCGGTTGCTGACACATTGCGCTTCAATTCTGACCCTATTCCGGAAACGGATAGTATAAGATGTGTAAAACGTTATATGTGTATATGTGCCTCTTTGGAAATCGAGATACATAATAACTCTCAACAACTGTTTTTGAACGGAAAACATTAAGCACAAACAGTTTCCGACATTTTACTTTGACTCATAAGCATCAACCAGTTCATAATATTGCGTTTCATTTCACTATCCGTGACATGACGAGAAAGAGTTGTTAGAAAGTGAAAGTAATTGAACATTATGATCTCTCATTGCGAACATGTTGTCTGCTGCATCGCAGATTTCTGATGACTTGAGACTAACAAGTAATTGTTTTTCAGCACGAAACAAATTCACACTGGTTCGCCTCATCGACTTAGGTAAGCTCCAATAAGTACGGATTATGGTGGCACATTGTGTTCATGATGATGGATGCTAACTGCCAGCTATAGATCGCCTGACAGAATTGCCAATGAACTGAAAATGCTGAAGACATCGGAGTAACCATTACTATTACGTCAAGCTTCAAGGCCCGTTTGTATTCTTACTTAGTTACAAACTACTCTATTAATAAGCCTAAGACTCCCCTGTGCTTCATAATTACGTCGTAATGCATAGTATACATTTTAGGATGGCGGGAATAGAAAACTTTCCTCAGTATCTGGGAGAGTGGCCATTTTTCTGATTGAGGGCTCTAATTTCCGCAGCTCTGCAGGTTAGCTTAACGCAGTGACAATTCACTGAGTTGTGTGCGAGGTAGTACCATTTATTTGAAATGGTGGCTTTCTCTGGTTTTGTCATTCTTACTGTTGTTGCTTTGCAGTCTTTACGTTGGTATGTCTGGAGTATCCAGTGTTTAGGTTTCACCCGTGTTATCTTGCACAGTTTCCTATCCCGGGCGGCACTGTGAGGTATAAAATTTCTGCGCGGAGTTTCGGAAGTTCTTCCTATATAACGGTAATCTGATTAACTGATACGCTATTGTATTTCAGACCATGCGTACTTCTTTGCCAAACCTGAAACTGGTCAGACTGTTTCGGAAAGCCAATGTGATGTTTCTGACAGTTAGCATCTACATCTCATGGGAAGATGATAAAAGCATGTCATTACAATTTTGGATGGAGTGTGACAGCTGGCGTATCACGAGCTTCTGTTCGTCAGTTATCATTGAGACAACAAGTTTTTTCATCTGGTCTGAAGCCCATTTTTTATCGATGTAGACAGTTTATGAAAATTCCCAATTAACGTACAAATTTATGTCGCGAGTTAGACGTCAAACAATGCATTTGATAGTGCGCGGCCAGAGTGGAGGCAGGAGGCAATAATTCAGCACAGGGAGACGTTTTGATGGTGGTCACGGTGATAAAGTGTGTCGGCCTGACCTACTTCGTTTGTCATCGCGATTAATAATGTTTATCCAGTGGGCTGAATGTAAGTTTATGATTCAACCAGGTTAGACAAGCTTTCACTCCGAAAATTAACGAGAGACCACCGAAACTTCCTCCAAACTGCGTCATACATAATAACTTTGGTTACTTCGTTAAATATATTTGCAATCCCTTTACAGAAATACGCTTGGCGATATGCATTATAATAACACAATCCCGCCTTACTCTAACTATACCTCGAGTTTGATACTTTACCGCTGTAAAGAATTCCGGTGACATTAGCTAACTGTGAGCCGTTTTGACAGGAGTTTAGAAGTAGGTTGCTGGGTGTGTTGGACTGGTTTCCTATCATGTTGTTTTCCCTTCGAGTGGATTCGTTTTGCCAAATCGTGAATTGTTACTTCGAAGAAGGAAAGCTGATGAATATTCACTTAAGTACTATTGTTAACTAACTGGCTTGAAGTTCGTTAGCACTCGTTCAGTGTTAAGATTTTCAGGTTTACGTGCCTACACTGACTACCACGGAAAGCGTTCATGCTCCTAGGTTTACTTATCATTGAACAAACTCCACTGTGATTGCAAGCGCAAATCATCGTCATGTCAATGCTTTTTGTCTCGCAAGACTGACACCTACCATGTGCGGTAAGTAAGCTTCCACTCGTGATAGGCCAACGTGTTGATAACATCAGCACACTAAGTGGTTCCTTTCGTATCAAATAGAGAAGTATTATACTAGCGTCAAACCTCGATTACATCATGATCTTTCCAATAACATCGCCCCGGTGTGTGCGCTGCCTATCATGACGGATCGCCCTGATACACAGGATAGAAAAGCTTGTGATGCTATCGGAGGTGATAGAAGACGTGAATATATGGACCATCCGAGGGCACGTGCTGACTGTGGACACGCAATCAGGATCGAATTCATGATTTCCAGCACTAAACAACAATTAACAGTGAGTGATAAACACTTCGTCAGATCACAGACTGTGGCGCGTTAGACTGTGCGCAATGCTGTAACATCTGTTTCAAGCTGATTGGCCCATGTATATTGTTCATACGTGTAGCTCAGTAACCTGCAATTTGCCTGTTTGATTGAAAGGAATATGACGACTCAACGGTGCACACCCAATCATCTTCCATCATGTCCATTGACGAATACTTGTGGAAGACAATATTTTCTGTTAGATTGACAGTGCTGAAATTTCGTTAGAATGAGTAAGTGCTAACTTCTAGTTAAATAAGACGTTGTCATGAGGTGGTAATACAGTATATTTATGGGCAGTAAGAATACACTCCCTACTGATGGCTGAAAGACTGTATCAGTCAGAGAGGCCGGGACGCCGTGTACATCAGGGCTATTGTTTTAGTCACGTTTGGTAACGCGTTTCAACCTCCTCTGTCACATAATATTCCCATTCCTGGCCCACTATAACAGAACGCTACAGACCTATGGCTGAAAGAATTTATCCCATCAAGCAGGTAACTACAGCAATTCAATGCGGATGTTTTTGTTCAGATAGTGCCGACAGGTAGGGTTGTTGCACTCTCCAATGTAAACAGGAGACGGTGATAATCAAGCTTCACAGAATGTGAACATGTGCGTGATCACGGTAGTATTTTTATGGAGCGTTAACGGACGAGTATGGTGAACAATGTTGATCACGTGTGGCTAACCCCACCGATGGTGACGGAGGTTGGCATCAAGACCGCCAAGCTTAAGGGAACATTAGACACATTTTCTATTAATGATACATCAACTCGTCAACCAACAATATCGATCGACTTAGAAAGCAGGACTGCACACATTTGCAAACATAGCTCAAATAAGTCGACGAGAATATTGAAGTTCGAGAGTAGAAGCAGATTATTGACGCACTGTTTTAGGACGGAGTATGCAGCATGGTTAATTATTTTGAACCATTCAAACAAGAACAGAATTTATTTCGTGGTCACACTGGGTAAGCAGGAAGTATCGGTGTGAACCATCTAACTGACGACGGAAACAAATTCCTGTCATGCTTAAATCAGAGGAATGGCTGTCCGGAAAGTTTTACTACACGAAATATGGAATTCGTATCATTACGACGGAAAACACCCATCAAGGAGGGCAAACTTGCCTTCTCCCGCTTCAGAGCGTGTATACTCAGACATTCAGAAAGGCTTGCTTAACTCACGTTTTATCGTCTGCTCATGCATACCTCCCGGACCGAATGTCAAACTATCTGTCCATGCTCAGAGCAAGGTGCTTTACTCAGTATCTTTCTGGTTTGGTGCAAGTTATATTTGTCTTAGGATCAAACGGATGTATGTGATTGTTATAACATACCATTATTCGGGGTTGAAACTGGATTAAATGTGTAGCAAACAAGCCAGCCGTTTTTATTCTTTACACATACAGACCAAATTTAGAACAAAGTGGAGAGACCGGGGGACAGCGTTCATCCGAAGTAGGGGTTCTGACAACAGCCTTTTGAAAGGGAACAACAAAAATCGTCGTGAATCAAAGGCCCAGTAAGCCATGCACACGACTTACACAAACGAAAACTAAAACGGCGCCAACAACACAGCAGCACGCCCTGTTAAACAATTCAATTTCAATTTGCGCGTGCTTGCTGGTTTCGACCGCATATTACAGATAATGTATATTGGGTGCGATTGGCGCTCACTTGGATGATATGGACAATAACTTGAACAGGATTGAATCGCTGAAGGTCTCATGTAAATCTTCGATTAGTCACCAGAGGTCAGTCGGAAAGCGGCGCGTTGCAACAGCTGAAACGTTTGCTATCGATTTATCAACTCTGGATCATACAAACAAAGAGTATAATATTCTTTCGTTTCAGGAGTAAACATTATTCACACCTGAACAGAACACGGGACACTCACTGCACACACGTTTTCTGAATACAAAACAAATTTGTTACAGTTAGCCCATGCAAAACTTCAGTATGAAGTAATTTAACTTGTATTCACGGAACTGATAATAAAATATTTCTTTTCAGTTCTTTGTAGTACGCATACAATCAGTGCATATTGTATACCACACGAGACCGAGAGGGTGCTGTGTATAAACATTTGCCCCGAACGGAAGATTGGCCTTCTGAAGAGCAGATTAGTTTCATGCGTCATATGACTGTTTTGTTTAAAAATGTGTTGTTCGCCTATTCTGCGGTTTGTTATAGACAATATCATCGTGGAACGGCAGTTATTTTTCTTTCAATATTGGGGTAATTATTTGTGTTCTATCACATCAGAACCATTTACCAATCACTTCCTGTGGTCGGCCATCCGCATACCGTCGTCTAGTTCAGCACTTCTGAATACTCTATCAGCTGACACGATCTAAAACGACATACAAGCTCATTGCTAACAATTCCGATTCATGCTGTTTGAAATGAATGAATGTCCTTTTGTTGCAGCAGGAATAACCAAGAAAAAATCAGGCCGTAGACGTTATCTCCACTAGATATGACGGATAATGTTAAAAGCAGCTCAGTAATGATTGTATGTCCATTTTTGACAGGCCAGTGAAATCCGGATTAGAACTCTCAAACCAGCGATTGATCCTAATTGTGAAATTGCACTAAATCCAAATTGTCCACTCCATGTGCTATATTTCTAGACAACAAAAATGTCGGAGGTTAGTTACAGCAGATGCTCATATATTTGGAAATCTGTTGGGTTTAAGACACGCACACCGAACCATTACAATTTATATGGAAACGATACAGCCTGTTGGAACACGTGATATTACTAGGACATTATAAGAAGCTTGAGACATCAACAAAGCTACAGTTGTGATGCACTCATGGAGATACACTCTTCAACATCCTGTAAGTTGTGGGTTGCGTGACTGTATCTACAAATCAGCGTACAAATAGCAAATATCGGACTTGTGACGGTGACAGGTTTGCTGTTCTAAGGTAGAAGTGAAGGACCTAGAAAGCAGTCCAACTTGTCGTGGAACCATTGAGACTGTAGTCTAGAAGCATCCAGTGACGTAATTTACTAAGCTGTGGGCAATCGGAACACAATTAGTTATTTCAATTCGTGGCACTTTTTCATCACCTAATAAATATATATTTGGTTCATAGTCTGGGACCAGCCGATTGTTGGTAAACCGATCTCATCTGGTTTGAAAGTACTTCAGTTCTGCCTCTCTTTAGCACCGTTCCTGACACTGCACATCTAATTTCGAGTACAGCACTGTGACTTTGTAATGTTCAGACAGCCTTGATGCTAATCCTCTTCCTACGTGGGCATTTTTCTACTACGAACCGAAAAAAAGAGCGATTAATATAAACAAGCTGACTTAGCTGACATAAAGTTTGATCAAATGTACTCACTACGGATAGCTAGAACGTGAGCGAATCATTCTATCATCAGTCTACCCGTTTAACGTCTCATCTGTTCACATTCTATTTATCTCCTTCGGCTTCCATCTCAGTGGGTATGACCCAACCAATCTCACCCCACGTTCAGACAGCCCTTTTCCGTTACTTCATCTCGCTGACGACCGTGAAAAACTGGTCGTCTAGTAATACCTGTTCGATTTTGATCGTTCATCTGCCACCGTCCTCCCTCTTAGCAGTTAGTTAGCTCTTCGAAATCGTAATGTATTCACATAAGGAAAATTATTTTCTAAGACACCTACCCATAACGACGTTTGGAGTAAACGCTTACTGTCGTTCTTTGCCTTGGTTGTAGAGCAAATTCGAACGCCTAATTTGGGCAGAAATTTCACCTTGTGGCTAATCAGCGAAAGGCAACAATTCGCTCAGCGTTTTGTACAGAAACCTCTTCCTTCATCTACACTGCGCACCACCAGCATAGTGCGATGTAATGAGGTCTCTGATTTCATGATTTACATGCCCACCCCCACTTTCAAGTGGGACAAATTTGCCCACCCTTCAATTTGAAGGTATTGTTGATTGATGCATAACGGCTTGTTGTTTTATGAACCTACGGATGTTGCCTACATCATACACAGCAAGAGTACGACTCGAAAGTTAATCTAGTATTGTCGTTACCAAACCGCAATACGAAGATCATAAAACACTGCAAGTTGGGCATTTGTTTTGGAACCTTCTTATAATTATATAGCTATACAGGGCATACCTATCAAATCAGTTTTCTTACGAACCAACCTATATAAGTAAGGTTACTCAGTGTGGGATTGACCGATGCATGATCATCCTGTGGAATTCTGAACACCTCCGTAAAACACATCGCCACCACCAGTTAGTCAATTTTTCAGTTACCAAGGCCTACCATCTGTAACACCGATCCTAGTTACTTCCTACTTGTACAGCCAGCGTATGTACTAAATGATGATCTTTGGATAGTGATTGTAGATTCGGGTAGTGTAACGACAACTCCTGATATTAACGTGCCTTGTGTAGAGCGACTACTCCTTCGAATGTCCAGTCCTCACATCAGGATATGTACACACTGTCCATTCCGGACTTAATTGATCGTAGCTACTAATTCAACAGTACACATGCATCCCTCACTAATTGCAACACACATGTGACAAATCAACGGCGATTCAGCTGTATAGCTTTGCTCCCAGTAACAATATTTCGTATTCATTTAGTCATCCACATCACGAACTACTGCCATCCCCGCTACCCGAAATCTTGTTCACTTAAGAATTCAGCTATTCACTGGTGTTAGCAGTTACTCTTTTATTCACATACTACCACTCTTCAGCAAACACGGACGATTCTTATTTAATTGATAAGTTACTACTCATCCAAACCCAAAGTTTTACGTTTATCACCAAGCGGACAAGACTAAATTGGCACAGTGACGAATATTGGTCAGTACCACTAAGTTGTAAACGACTGATCACCAGCAACACGATAGGTTATTCAAACTGGTTAACATCACAGGGCTACCCTAATTGTGGGATACTTGTTCCATCAAACATCAGCTAGAGTGACTACGCCTTATCAGCTACCAAGCAAACTGATGCTTGCCGCAGCAGCGAAGGCGTGGACAAACATTCCACCGTAAATACAAACAGCTGCGGTACGTTTACATACCGTTTTATTACATGCAGTCTTCAGAATACTTTCTGATCGACTATGTTTTCACCTGCTAAGTGAACGACTCTAGAGCGAGTTCTTTTGCTTTGTCAACTCATTTATGGATCTTGACGTTCATCGAACGTTTTTGGACCGGACATGATTCTTGCTTAGATTTTCCGTGATTCGCATCGCTCATAAGTCGAAAATACCGACAGAACGTTTCCTATGGTGGTGGGGCTCACAATTCATTCAGTTGGTAAGAAAAGACATTTAAAAAAATACGTGCTCCTCGTTTGATCACATCCGTCGATTGGATAAAACGTCAGGTTTCTTTCTCGGATCACTATCCTATATAAAACGCTAAGGAGTAATCCCAGAGACTTCCTGTTTTCACTCTTGTTCATCGCGGCTCTCAGTGAACTGCTCTCAGCCTCCCACAGTTACCCTGTTTCTTTTAAGATTCTGAAGGTATCTCGACTCACTGCCGTAGGTAGTCGGCATATTATTCACTAATTCACGGCAGCCAATGGCTCTTCGCCCGGAATACCTTCAAAGCTAATCACCCAAACTAGAACTTACCATCAACTTGAGAAAATCATTCTATTTACGCGTAGTGACTGGCGGACGCCGGACGTCACGTATTTGACAGCTTATCGTCGTTGAAATACCTATTCCATCCTCAGCACCAACTTTAACGCAGTTTACTTAGCGCCGTCCTAAAATAGATGGACAAACTTTCAATAATATCTATCGCAGACCTGAAAAGGACGGTTGGAGACGTAAAACCACAAATAATATACATGGACCCACAATTCCATTGCTTTATCTCACTCAACGTATCAACCACCACTAGAGGTAGTAGGCAAAACACGCCAAATTCACTGGACACCATATTCAAGACAATAGTTTACAGAGGGCTGCGATCCTACGACAACACTACACTATTAGCCTTCCATGCTTCTATTAACCTCCACTGGTTAGAAATCCTTATTCTTAGTCGTGCTTGTCTTTGAACACAACAGTGCTACTGGATATATCCCCCTTTCATCGGGTGACCGGCTCGAGAGATCTCCGGAGTACACCTGCAAACAGTTCTTTCACCGTCTAGTTTTGAACTCTATACTGGTTTTGCAGAGAGGTTGTCTGTGTCTAAGGGGAAACAGTTGTGGGTCTGCATCAGTCTCCTTCGAAAACACATGACGATGTAGACCTGTTCAACTCTCCTTCTCAGCTGTCATCCTAGGGCTGGCTCCAAACTAGGAACTGGGTTTTGCACGGTGCACGGAGTATGAAACGATCATCTACTGTTGAGAGTTTTTCTTTAAGAAGTCAGGCAGATGCCGCTCTGCGTCAAGTCTTCTGCTCACCTCACACATGCCGCAAATGTGCTCCGTAAATGGCAAAGCTGTGTTCGGACGACATAACGCAACTCTCTTTAAGGGCGACTCATGTTAGTAACGGGTGGAAGAAGTCGGTGATGAGTAACTTCTTGCATTAAGCGGTTCGAGTGAAAAAAAAGAAAAAATACAGATTCTAGGAGAACTTTCTAAATGATAGGAACCACAAGCTCACTATGGTTATCCGCATAGAAATATTGATCAAAATTTGCTGATTAGGCCACCCCACCTTCCACTAAACCCTGTTATCACTGAGATTTACCAAAATGACAATTTATAACCAATAGCTCACATCTAAACAGCCCCTCAAAAACGTACTGCAACAAAATAAGAGGATTAACGTGAGTTTTTCTGCGAACGATATTTGCCATACCACTGAATATCTCATCCAACGCCGCTAGTTCCACTCTACTCAGACGATTAGTTTTGCTTACATATGAATAGTAGGGGATTTCAGTTTCCCTATGAATTGAACAGGACTGTTTCTGTGTCTTCTCTTTAGACGACCGGACAATAACAATATTACCCACAAATGTTTGTGGTTGAGCGTTCAAATATAGTGATTCAGCCGTGCATAATGTAAGGTCAATGGCACAGTAGTCAACACGGTTGCCTAAAGAAAGCGTGGCCGGTGTTCTAGTCCGGGCAGTGGCAAGTATATGCACTACTGACGAGCCATAACGAGAACGAAACTCGGGTAAATGCTTCTTTTCGAAACAGGCCAACGTAATAATTTATAGGAATGAAAGAGCTGCCATCAGTTAGTTTTGTGGAAATGTAAACGTTAACAATTTAATTCATGCAGGTGGCGTTAACTCAATGCATTAGATGCATGCATCGTGATAAGAAAGGGTGGTTCCGCATTCTACTTTACTCCTAACCTTCGGTTTACCTGGTAAAATGAACCTGTGAGTGTATCTGATGATCGTTTTTGTAGTTCCTGAATGCACAACATTGTCTGCTGTTCACAATTCGTGAAAAGTTGTTACATATATTAAGTAAGAAATTGTTTCGAGGTGCATCGGACAATTTATCATTAAACTATTCGACCATGTCTGACGGCTGATAACCGTTAGTTATTTATTAAATCAACACTATTCAGTAGACGGAACATACTTGCTTTTTCGACAGTGTTGCAGTTTGCAAAGTTCACAAACACTTCCCTTAATTTCTGATATAAAATGACCCCACGTATTACGTAATAGCTTAGAGGAAGTCCCATGTTGTCAATCCTTATTCCGAATTCATTACAAACGGGTTAATCATGTTTTTCCTATTGATTTTAATAGTGCCATTCTGGTTCAGTTATAATGAGTTCTTTCATGTACTGGTCAGTAGAGAGCGGTAAGTCATTTGCTGTCTTGAAGCATCGGCAGATTTTTTGCTTTTCCATCAGCTAGGTCGTCACATTCACTTTTAACGACTACTGCGACGCTACAGTTGTAAGGGCACAAAAAGATCGGCGGTAAGGGTATAGATCAGTATTTTCCCCAATTAGTGAAGCGGCCAACTTAAACTAATTTACTGCTGGAAGTGTCCGTAACTGGGAAGCGCGTTGGTGGCGTATTAGTCAAGTGTTTTTGGAATCAGAGGGTTAAAATTGATCGCGCAAGATCGTTGATCTTCAATTTCTAGCAGAGTACGATTGGTTCAGTGACCAATGGTTTTGGCTAGTATTCCGGAGTTATTGTGTTTCAATCGATAATAGGTTGTGTCTAGTATGCAAAAGGTCAGGCAAACGCGGTGAAGTGTGGTACATTCAAAGATCAATCAGTTATTTGCATAATGTATGACACAGTTTAAATAAACCGGCAGGTATGATGCTTATATATATATATATGCGATGACACAGTTCGGGTTAGAAGCACTTTAACCGGATGATGGGAAAATTGAGGAATCTAATGCACAGCCCACGAGCATTTTTTCAAGTATTACACAGCCAACGCTACAGGATACGAAATCAGCGTACGGCAAAATACTTGTTAATTGGTATGAATGTGAATAAATTAGCAGTATGCTTATAAATTATTAGTATATAAATGATTATGGCACTTTCTGGTTAAAACTTCTGAGAGCACCCCGTTAAAATGTGTGTTTTGTAGATTGATAAACCTAGCTGAAAGTACAGGTTTACTCAAGCATTATTATGCGAACTGTATGTAAAACCTTTCGCTAATTTGTTGTCTTTTACAGTTCTACGCATTTTAACACATATCAATTGAATTCGATCGTTTCCCATAATTCCTGTCTGAGCAAGTCACAATTCAGGGTTTCGCGTCGATTAGCCAGCATTAGGTAGCACGCAGACCCCCGCCGAACTACAATATATAATGCGTTTGCTTTGTATAGCGAGGTGCTTCCAAAACGTTTTATTTTACCTAATCTCCCTCTTGATTTACTAACACTGCATGTCATACCCTCCAGTTTTCTAAGCGCAGCTCCAGGATTTCATCTGCCCACCGTGTTAAATGAGTAAAATGACATCTGGATACTTTGAATACAATCAGTTACAGTCAAGCCTCAGTAGCAATTCAGCTGCCTAATGGATACATTCTACCATCACTGTCAACTTGACGATTTGCATATATACATGTAGACCACTTTTATACGAAACAGGATCCTACCAGAGATGAACCTACCTCTACCAGGCGGTCAGCCAAAAGTGGGTCAGCTGCATGCTTGCAATCGTGAAGCTCTTCCCGTAGAAAAACCGCATAGATAATGAGTGTTTGGGATTGTGTATCGTACACATTAAGTCCACAGGTACGGACTAAAGCACACTCTCAAAACATGTGGAATTATCTAACCCGTGCTTTTATACAGGGTAACCGGTTTGTTCGATAGCGCCCAATAATTAAATACATTGAGAAACAATGTGGTCGCCTAGTGGAGCTCAATCAGTTAACTGCAATAAACTTCGGCCAAGTTTCCACATAAGTCATGCATTACTTAAGTTGCTATTTCCTTCGGATCAATAAGAAGGCTGTAGCGAATTGATGTCTCAACTGTTACGCGGTTTTCTGCCTAATTTTCAACTCATGTAATCATTTTGCTAGCTAATGTGATCCCACCCCCAGATACAACCAATGCCTGGTCAACGGGGTCATTCTTGTCAGTCCTGTGTGTAAGCATTTGTTTTTCGTGCTTTGCCGTCGTCCATTTTGCAGGTAATTTCACTATTTAAGTCGATAGCACACCTAACATTATGGTCACTTTACCAACTTATGTAGCCGTGCATACTGAGTGTGACTAGTTGAAGTTATCATCCGTTGTTTTGTGAGATATACATCCATTCGAATTGAGCAGTTGTGGTTCATCTCCTAAGAGGCACCTAGCTTATAACCGCGCTTTCTGTAAGTTTAAAGTTCTCCTGAGCATGAGACTTCTATAAAGCTAGACGGTTGGCAAAAAACATTACTCAACAAGAAGAACTGTGCAACTAACAGTGGTTTTTATAGCTCTGACCTCTGTTTATCGGTCAAACGGTGTTAACTTTAATGCGTAATCGTCATGGGTTATGTGGACTTTTATCTTTATTGAACCCTCGTGCTTAGTGCGTCTAGAAGAACAATGTATCACCGTTGGCTCACTGCTTTGTTGAATTCGTCAATATTCGTTAGGACCCTTGAGTGGTGAATTAACTGGAAGGTCACTGTATCAATAACCCTAATGGTAATCACAGCAAAGAGTTAAAAGGCTTAGTTAAAGAGGTATTGCCAAACCTGACTGATGGTGGGGTTAGCCAGTTCCGACTGTTAAGCCACCAAATTAATTGTGCTGATGTGGACCAGTTTGTTGATGAAAATCAGATCACTGTCAACGAGAAGCAGGTAATTTATAACCTCACAAAAGTCATTCGCAAACAGTACGAGGGGGCCAGCCAGAAAATTGTATATTTTGAGTAAACCACCAGGTCTAAATACAACTGAAAGTTTATTAATTAATCTTGACTCTAATGGTAAGTTGAAATTTCTGATGTAGCACCCGAACAGCCGACGTTGAATAATCAATACGTATTCACACCACACAGATCACATCTTGCTTACTGATGTTATACTTGTAGTCTGGTAGGTTGTGCTTTCGGTTGGTTGAGTAGATGCCTTTCAGTAGATTTTTTAAACAGGCAGCCGGATAACATAGTGGATTTCATTCATTGTAAACCAACAATGAATATCACAAATCAAGTAGAAGATTCTAAATATCTGCTAAAGTGACACTATTGATGGGGACAGAAGATGAAGCCAACCAGGACCAACTCTTAATCGAACATGACATCACTAGATAGTAGTTGTAAAACTGATATGTAGAAAGAGTGAACCCCCCAAAATGTCCAAGTTCTAACGCCGTGAAGGGTATTATGGATATGCACTTTAGATCGTCTGTCGAATGTATTCGATTTGCACATATCATACTTCGACTATTACACTACATTTAACTTAATTCAAGGGATGTGGACAGTGGCTTCACTACATCTACACGGCATCCGTTGGCTTGGATGTTTGGCTTGGAAGGTGCAGAGATCTACGGTATACCTACTGCCAACTGACATACCGTAAAGTGTTACTTGTGCACGCTGATGCTACAAACAACAGTCGTCTGGATTTCCGTCTAGTTAGCGTGTAACGAACGAATGTTGCTTAAATGTCTTAAAGCTATCTTGTCGTATGCTGTCCAGGGTATGTATTTAGAGTCCGTTAATTTGGGATCACAGCGTGATAGTATATGTACGTTGCCTGCTTGTGAGGTGAAGAACAGGTTAATCCCCAAATCGATGGCAACTTACCAATATTTGCATTGCTGCGTTTTTTAAAGAAGTCTAAAAACTGAAAAAACTAGAAGCGTCCGACGGTTACGACCACATTTTAGTTATTTTCAAGTTAAAACAGTGGTAGAGCAATGCGATGTGGTTTCATTACGTCATTAATACGGAAACAAATAAGGAGATCACTTCAACCCGGATGTTGACAATTTACTTATCTAGCTTGGTCCAGTCTGTTGCTTGTCGATGGTATACTTGGGGCCGTTAACAATGTGATTCAACTACATGTGACCAGCAAGGGATAATGCCATATCTGTTTTTTAACGGATAGTACCTACTAGCAGTGTTGAGAACTGCAGCCGACTACTAAAGCAAGCCGATTGGTTCGGTTAGTTATGAACAATTTTGTACAAATTTCCGCATTTCCGTTTCCGTCGAAGCAACTAGATTTAATGATCCATTTTTATGCTGGACTTAGGCGTAAAGATGAAGTGACTAAATACCTGGAAATCTGAGTAATGTTTCCGAAAAGATGCTAGGAAACACAATTATCAGATTGACACTTCCTGGCATTTTTGCAAAACAACTCTTGTGTGAAACGGATACAGAAGTCAACAAATAAACTTTGCCGGAATATACTTCAATTTGTCTGGTTGTCGGTGACATACTATTCCCTAACCGTTTTCGAATTATCATTCTTTGCAGTTTATCAGTTCTGTCTACGTACCGCCAAACTTTCATCATTCAGTCACATGTGTGATTAAGCATTATTCATAATCTTTTCTTACAACAATGCTATTAAATGTGTTCACAAACATCTGAATACAGTTTTCATTTTCGAAGATACACCTGTTTGGAAACAGCTCGTCCAACTTCTGTCACAAGGGTAAATCTCATTCTCTATAGCCCATCTAATGAGGGCATCTTGCTAACTTTTGTTGACGAAAGGGAATGCAGTGTGTGAGGTTTATTCAACCGCACTAACGACCATTCCAAGTCCGTAGCAGGTTATGTGCATAAAATAACAAAACGGGGGACATTTCTACTAGACATCCACCCAATACATACAGCCTGTTCGAAAGTAATACCTGAAGGTTTCGTGACATTATATCAGGTTTGTTAAGAGCTCAGGTGAACACTTTGTGCAAACGACAGACCAAATATACAGCAACCATCAGGAACGGGATACCAGTCTGACTAATAGATCAACACTTTAAATAGTGGTTGTCTCTCCAGGACAATACAAATAGGATGATTATTCAGCCGCGACTGATTGTTGGCAATTTTGTATAAATAATAAGCGAGTTTTTTCAATTTATCAATTAGTGTTCAAAACGTTGTCAAATAATAGTAACTAGAAAGAGGTTTTCTTTGATTCAAATTGACGACTTCGCCTTTACGAAGTGTAATAAGCATCACACTCAATCTAAAAGTCGACTACAGAGAAAAGAGCCATTCTGGAAACACTTCATGTGTACTTACATGTGGTTTTACTCTGTTGTATTTTCAATATCCGCGGTGTATCAGAGAATACAAATATAGCAAAATGAATAAGGCTTAAAACTGCTCGTAGCTTCCATATTCATTAACACATTAGAGTTGGCAATTTCCGAAAATCAATTGAACTGACACTTCTTCCGTGTTTTAATATTTCGGTGGAGTGGATTTTTAAAACAGTCGAAATGTTCACACTATTTTGAAATGGTTGTTTTAACCGCTGTAATAATAACCTAGCAGCAACCAGGAATGAAGTATTGTGGACAAATGTTTATACACTTTTGTTTACAAGCTATGCACTGGTCACCTCAACCACCTCGAGGGTTGTACTCCAAATATACCAACGAAATCTTCTAACCACAATCACTGAGCAAACATGAAATTGTCAGCGATTGTAGCTTGCTTAGAGATACTACGGTAGGGCCAATGACTGAGGTTAGAATGAAAACTTAAGTGTTCCTTTTCAAAGCAGTCGGATACCATGAGCGTGCATGGTGGAAGTCATTCGTGTCTAAAATGAAAATAATTACTAAGTGGTCAACATGCTTTTCTCACAAAAGTAAGCGGGCTTTAACTACAAGATCGAGTACTACTGAACCACTTTAGACAGTGAAAAGTAAGCATTGTTTTTTAGGTAATGGGCCAATCAAATTTCACCGGTGAACTCAAAAACGTTGATCAGTCATGAATTGAATTAAAATTATGTTGTTCCATTTTTGTCGAAGAAAGAAACGCGAGCATTATTTAAATGGTAGCAGAGTACTATTATTCTTGTCACTCAAGAATCATTGCCCTCACCAAGAACAAATTTCTCGTTCTCCTTCAGAACATCTTTCGGAAAGAGATTGTACTGTACTTGCTCGGGATATACTTAAGTAACTGTCAGGACGGCTTATCTGTGTCTACGCGTACTGGGCTGTTCAAATAACATCTTCCATATATTGGGCAAAAGTAACAGTTTGCTGTCCTCCATGACTTGAACATACCTTGCAAAATCTTTATGTTTATCCATTTTCTTTTTATAGTGGGTCACTTGATATTTCACGTTCATGGTTCTGTTTTAAATTAGTTTCTACCCATGTGATAATTTCCACCCCTTGATTTTGCATTGGGCAAACGCAAATCTTTGTTAGCTATCGCGACAGGTAACAAGTAGAATTGGAAACGGTAGTTTCTTTCAACAGACTCACTCAATGCACATTAAATTTCACAATTTTCGTGCTATCTATAAAGCTGCCTTTAAATTGATTTGGAGGCAAGTCGGCCGCGCCATCACCGAGGCCCTTCGTCAGTCTTTTCACGTGCCTTGGCGCCCTTCTAATAATGAAGAAAACCTACCCATTGATTGAACGGCTTGAAGTACATACAAACCGTGCGTCACTTCAGAATATGCATGAGGGTTGAGTTTTGCAATAGTGAATGGTTATGTAACAAAGTTTACGGTGTTTTCAGTAGACCATGGAATCTCTGAAAACACTCCTTAAAATATTTTACATTGTACATGGAGATTCATTTTGGCAATCTGTAGTTTCAGCGAATTCTGCGCAGTCAGGCTCTTGGATGGTTAACTTGTGACATATTGTACCCACTGCTCCAAATCTGAAAGTGGAGTCACATCTAAGAATGTATCCCTCTGTACTCTCGAATATCAACGTTCCATGAGTAGGCACAGTTTGTGTAGACATTGGGGCGCAAATGTTTTCTGTTCCCGAGTTTTTCGAAGTGCAGATTTGCAATTTACCCACAAGATGAAGGCTTTTGAACGAAATTTGCCTATCCTCCAACAACAAAAAATAAGCATCTAATTCAACCGTTCACTGGTTTCAGGAAATTAGTTGAAACGGAAAGAATAGGCAGTATGTTGTTTTTTCAAGATTTGAACGGATACCAGACTAATCGCTTGTTTGAATTCAATGCCATACTCTTGCAGTGGTTCATTTCTTAAAGCTCAAATTGTCGAAAATGATGATGACGTCAACTTTTGCTGAACCTTGTGGACGGGATTTTTTTCAGATTCACTTTTGAAATCGTAGAACTTAGGCAGCACAGTGCTCATTTTTGACGTGAAACGTCTCCAGACTGAACAGTACTGATCCTCGCGTAAACGGACTCTTTCCAAATTGGGGAGCGTAGATTCTAATTGCCTTAAGTATGCAAAATGTGGAGACGATGAGGTGAGCGAGAATGTTGTCGTTCCGGAATCTTTAAACTGAACATGTCTTGATGGTTATCACCGAAGTCTCATGGCAATCAATCCGGATGTCTCAGATGGTATAGACTAGCTGAACGACATTATGAATTCGAGTGATGTTAACATGCAGATTGTTGTACCATTGCATTTTCATCATGTAAAACAGGGACAGAACGCTCTTCCAGGTGTTCATCATCACTGTCATTATGTGGTTTGGATAAAATATACAAATGAGCAACAAACTGTTTAACACTACTCCGTTTGCCCTGCCAAGATTTTAGGATACTGAAGGGATACCATGGCTGGGGTAAAATCGATACTATTATTATTATTATGTAAATCAAGGCACTATATCAAAGGAACCGCGATATATACATTTTTCTCTGAACTTACCATCGGGCAATAACGTCAACATCTGAAAGATCTTACTCAGATGAATGCATTTTAGGAGTCTAATTTTTGAGAAGCACCACAGAATTGATCATCCAATGGTTGTTTCTTCCTGGTCTCATGTTGAATCTTCTCCTGATAATTGTGAACAGTGGTGGTGCTGTTCGTAGTTCGAATTGATGGTTTTTGCATTGGTATGTTCCACGTGCTTGACATTTAGGTTGCAAACGTTTCAACACCAAACGAGGTAACATCATCAGTGCATAAGTGTTTCAGCGTGGACCTAACTCCACGCTCAAAACCTACACGCTGAAACACTTAAGCATTGATGAGGTTACCTCGTTTGGTGATGAAACGCTTGCAACCTAAATACCAAGCTCGATGAACATACCAATACTGAAACTTCTACAATTTAGGCTGCGCATGCGTCAACTGCGTAAATGCTTACTATCCGTCCTATTTGTAACCGGATTCTCAAACGTCTATTGCGTACACTCGTATTTGAGGGATGTCTGAAGGATGTTGACTTAACATTGTTCAGACGGTTGCATATCCAATTTTATCTTGACATATGCATGTGCGAAGATTGCTCAAAAACAATTATATGAGTCACCTAACCTCAACGATGTACATGAAACCAAACGGTGTTTGTGTATGAGAAGAATCTGCTCCACTCTGTCACGAAAGGGGTCATGCCAGTTTTGGGCAGAAAATGTTTTTCATATAATTCTCACAGACCCGCTTTTCTGAGGAAGGGCAAACCGGGAATTCCGCAGTTGATGGTAATATTTGTTGAACCGAACTTTCTATATTCATGATTTTCCCAGGAAGAGTGCTTCAGTGTCATTATAATTCGACTGTGTCTTCCATTATTTTGAGTGTGACCATCTAAAAAACTGATATTAACATGTTTGAGGACTAACGTTGACCCATTTTTCCGCTCAGATACAATCACAAATGGTGTTCTCCGTTCAAAAACTGAGAGGTTTCCTCTGCTGCCAAAGAAATTTCATGTAACAACTGTAATAAGTTCATCGAATTGGCAACAAATGGGACAGGGGTTTATCCAGATAAAAGTAAGAGTGGGAATGATTTCTGGGTTCAAAGACTGAAGAACATTAACTGAAGGTCAAGAAATTAAGGTCATTGGTCAAGCATACTGTATAATACGCGCCCGTGAAGTTATTTTTGATTCATACTTATCAGAAAATTAGGAAATGAGTTAAACAACTTAACATCTCGCGTTAGGAATCTTAATTAGACAAATATTTCAAAAGAGAACTACAATAAAGTGAACAGAAGTTATCAAAGGAAAAATTACTCAATTTTTGAATTCACATCTAACTGGAAACTGTGACATAATACTGGGCATTCAAATAATGTGTATACATTAGAATCCATGCCTTTGGTAATTACTTTCCGGGTTCATAAATACCAGCTAACTGACCACCCAGAATAGGCATAATTAATAACCATCTGTAACACGTTTACAGATAATATGTACACAAATTGTTTTCTCATTGTTCAGATATGTTTGAAAGCAAGGATTAAGTGATGGAGAAGCAAGTTTTGATTGCGTGATAATGAGAATTCGAAAACGTATAATTAAATGTCAATTAGGTGTGTTATTTTCAGAATATGTGTGGACCACAATATAATGCAATGAATTAACTGTGAGCAGTCAGTCAATGAAAACCGGTCGCCGAGGCTTAGATAAAAGTTGGTCCAGTCTTATATATGAAACTTGATGCACCATCGAAACTCGCACACTTTGGTAGTGCGCACATCATAATTGTGAATACCGGATACTGTATCCATCTGTCAGCCGTACTATACACTCTGTTACTACAAGTGTGTGGACTATTTTTCAAACTACTCGGAAGGAATTTCTAACGGAAACAACACATAGATATAAATGGTGTGTTTACACGTGAATGGAACGTACTTTTGCCACTAAAAACTGTAAATAACCTTCTTTCAACTTTATACTTTCAGTCAGCTTGTTAAGAGGTTCGTGTACTTTACGACATTAAACTGCTAACAAAGGCATAAAGCAGTAGTGATAAACATGCGTGACAAGTGAAGTGATAAATTTAGCTAGATCTAATGTGCATCGGCTACTCACTTGGGATTTCTAACATTGCGCTGAGTTGGCTAAGGTTGTATACCAGTACATGTTACTTACGGGAACATGGGTTTGGTTCGCGAAACTCAATTGTGACCAAATTTTCATTACCTTGGTATACTAATGGACCTCATGTACTGTTTTATCTTCACTCTGCTAATAATCTGCAATATCCCGGCCACATTTACGTGATATATAACCCCGGTAAGATATGTGACAATATTTCTTGGGGCATTTCCTTAGGCAAGGTACGGATTTGCAATAAAAAGCGCTTGAATTATGATGACCACAGCCTTAATAAATCTCTAAATATGCACTTGTCGTTTCAATGAACCAACCTCACACAGCCGATGTTGAAGTTACACAACTTTGCTGTCTGTCCACGTAATAAATCTAGAGTTTTGGCAACAAAGTTTACTTAATCATAAGTGCTGAAGACTAGCGTATCTTTTTTTGAACTTAGTATACTTCCGTCAAGGGTTGTTTATCAGGCATATTCTCACTGATACATTGGTCAGAATGACAATTTTCACAATATGTATTCAACTTTTTCTACACTTCTTTTATTTTCTTAATTAATTAAGTAATCAATTGT
>JTDE01000518.1:91184-114521 GCA_014338405.1 Paragonimus skrjabini miyazakii | reverse complement strand
TAGGCTGCGACCATCCGCATGAACGGAGCGAACGCAAGTTACGACTTAATTCTCCTGCAAAAGTGTTGCACGTAGAACTGGTAATGAGCGGATAAAAGCATTGGTTCTTAATGCGTGAAGTTTTCAATCGGATCCGTCTTGTAGTTCATTCTAAACAATGAAGTTTCCAGTCGCGAAGGTTCTATCTGAGTGTAAGCGAGAAAAGTCCATGCATTTTCATGTAATCCTTTTGGATGATAACAACCTTCATTTTGTAACCGCATATTTCCGTCTGGATTTTTAAGGGCGAACACTTTGGCTCAGCTAATCCTAAAATTGCCTAGTGCTGTCCCGTAAAATATCTGGCGTGAAAGTCGCCCACGCCCTGCCTGCTCAGCCTCGAAATAAATTATGCTTTTCGTTTAGAGGAGCTTAGCCCAGAAAGTGCAGTTATTACCCAGTTCATGGTTGACCTTATGAGTTGACCTTTAGACTGATCCGATCATTCAACAAGGCTGAGCAACATCTGCAAAATACAGTCTGTTTATTCCTTCTACTTCGAAAGCGAGTCAAATACTGCGATGCGCAGGACTGGAATCTGGTAACATCACCTGGATGTCGTTGCTAACGTTAATCAGAAAAATATAATTTGAATTGAATTTCGGGGATTTGCATTGCTTCAAATTGAACGTCACACATTCGATTGTGGTCCTCACAGTCAGATATGCCTTTTGGCCAGCCCAGTTCGTGGATAAGCACTCAGTTCGGGTTTCAGTCTTATTAAAGCCAAAAAGTAGTACATAAACCTGTTCCAGCTGGAGGTTGCACTCCGACCCTCGTGTTTGGGAGACTAGCTTATTAACCAAAACGCTAGTAATCCCACACTAGGCGTGACTAGTTAACCATAACCAGGCGCTCAACTGTAACCTTGTGTGAGTAGTGTTCGGATTAACCAGTTATCTCGATTGCAGACACATTAGTTATTCTGTTAACTCCAACTGATGGCTGCGCTATCTGGAGCTTTTTAGTTAGGTTACAGCCACGCACTTCATTGAACCAACAGAACCATAAATATAATTGTATTTCGGAGGGTTACGTTTATCTTTAAAGGAACATCGTCGTAATTCTTGAAGCATCAACACAAAATTACCAATATGGCTACTCAAGGTATTAAACTTGTTGCTGGTACTGATGATCTGTTTCGAAACAATTGACTGCAGCGTTTGAATGTGTGCATATCGACTACATGAAATGCAGTAATAGTGGTTAGTATAGTCAAATAACAATTTCGGTGTTTTATTTTTTGCATCGTTATACTCAAATAACAGCTCGTGATCAGGAACACTTCCAACAGGTTTTCTACGGGAAAATGTACAACGCACTGTTTAAGTGATAATCATCCAAGGTTATCGATTTTACATTTGTCGTTATTGACTACATTTAAGTTATGTCTCACCCGACAATACGACGGTCAGCCGTCTCTACCAGCAAATGTGTTGTGCTGACTGTGTTCCCAATTCACTCTATTCGAAATGACGTTAAATCAATAATATACATAGGTTAATGAACTTAGGGATTAATTTCTGATAAAGAAGATTTGACACTAGTAATTAGGGCACCTACGTTTTGGACACTGACAAAATTTCAAGTCATCCTACTGCTTTGGTAAAAAGCATTTTGTAACGCACAATTGAGCGGACATGAACAAAACATTCCAACCGTAAAAATCCCCAAATCGTAAAAGAAAAACTAATTAAAATCAATTTTTTTGACAAATGCGCTTTTCTAATTGTTTTCACATATCGCCCGCTTGTGAAAAGTCAGCCAAAATTTGAACGTCTAACTACCGTTTGGAAATGTTTCTCAATGTGGCCTCTGCCAGTATAGAACTAGTCTCTACTTCATCAGGACTAACACAAATTTTGTTCCAGATCAAGTGTTCCAAATGCTTGCCTTTTCTTGTAAACAATCTCCTATCGGACATCGATGAGCTTTTAATAAAGTTGCGTGCACGGTATAACTTGTTTCCGGTTATGTGATGACATTCTGCATGAAATTCACGTTGGGCTTTATGGCGCTCTCTCCCTGTACGTTGTTTCAGGACCCACAATTTGCTGTCAGGTATCCATAGCAAAGCTATGTGACAGATTGCAAGTTGGACAAGACCCCCCATAGTGACTCTAATTGGTCTGTGCTCAGCTTCATTTTCGCAAAATTCATAGGATACGGGCAAACATTTCAGAATGAAACAACTCAATACTATTGATGCACAAAATAACAGACTGAGATACCTGCAGTTATCCATGCGTTCTTCATTATCAGCGGCTTCCAGTAGTTAGTTCAACATACGTTGAGTAGCATAATCTACCAACTATCCTGTAGTGAAGCCGCATTGTAACACTATAATAACACTAACACCAACTACATTTATTTGTTCCTAGAATTTCTTTGGGTAACACGAACATCCCGTAAGATGAATGAGCTTCTTTTGGATGTGATGATGCATACTAGGTCTGTTAGCAATTTCTACACAATTTGAACATGCACAACAATTCCCTCTTGCTAATTAAAATCAGACAATGTTATAAATGTCATTTTAAGTAAAGTTACTTTCTTCACAAAGTATGACAAAACATGGTGATACCTTGTATATGCCACATGATTTAGGATACGTCACATATTGGAATTTCATCACAAACTCGATTATCCAGTTTTGCAATTCACTTTTGATCACATTAAGCGCTATATGCTATGACCTTGTTTATTATTGAGATACCATGGTAACCTGAATAAAATATGCTAAACCTGTCCATCCAGTCTGGATGACCCAGTAACAGTATTCACATTGAGATGAGGAGAACGGAACTTGACCAGTCGCCACCCACGTGAATTAGAATAACGTGAACAAGAGTTATTGATGAGTGACAGAAGCAGGTGAGTTGCATTATGCATTGGGATTTGTTTGATGCACCAGGGAGTTCATGCTGTATATAAGGTGAGCATAAAATTGTCTAATAGTCTAAACAGAAAAAGTGTCAAAGTGGCACATTTCTAATGAAGGTGCCGTAAACAGTTCATGCAACCCTTAGCTGTGGCGGCTGTTAGTAGGAGCTGAAATTCGCTTATTCGCGTTGATGTAGCTTCTCTGTTAATTTGGATCTCCCTAAATGTTACGTTTAACCACTTCATTTTAAATAACATTCACTGGCATCGACTCAGCAAGCAAGCGTTCGTGACACTTTTTTATGCAGCTAAGTTCAAGTTGAGCAAAAGTTCATGGTCGTGACTCGCGAGTCTTAGAATATAGCAGTCATCAGACTCACTGTTGAAATGACCGGCTTTACACCAATGTGTACTTGTGCGAATATTTACTAATTTATCATGAATTTTGGAAGCGACCCTTTATAGGTTGTTCATCCCAGCTGTGTGAATCAAGCGAACTGTAGCACGGTGGCGTTTGTTGCTGGAAGGTACAATGATGAAAATCAGTTTATGATTGTTACTCAACTTTTGGTGATCGGTTCTGTGTAGTAACACCTTGCTGGGCACGTAGTTCAGGGGTGATAAGGTTCGTGGAACAAGAATCCGCTTCACCAACTACAAACAATTTAGTAGAAATAATTGTTATGAAGATTGTTCCTTCTCTTCGTATTCAAATTTTTTACTTACTTTAATTCGACTCAATCCATTTGAAATTGAGGCAACTACTTCATCAGATTAACTTCAGGAATATTTTCACGATTATTTCTGAGTACTGGGAGAAAAGCGACTGCTCTTTCTCAGGAGTAATGTATTTTGTTCCGACATGGTTTGTTTCCGACCTCTTACTATGAAAATGGCTTTATGGTGGAATATGATACCTTTTGCATACTTCATGTATACGTTCATCAGGTGAAGCTGATGTATCTTTTGGTGTGTTGTTTCACTATGTTCAGAATTCATCATTCATAAACCACAGCATCTCGCATGATGCCTACATAGGCTATGAAATGATTGTCAGTTAGTCCTATCAGATTTGATGAGATAGTTTTTAATGTGAGAGGCCGACAGAGACATGCATTAGATGGTACCTATATGCAAAAACATGAATTAAAAATACAAGTCGTCAAATCTAAATGGAGCTGCCCAGTCAAATGTTATATAAACCCGCAGATATCACTTTGTCATATGATTTAGCTGCATGTGTATGTCGGTCATATAGTGTACACATAAAACAGTTTGAAAGGTTCATCTATGTGTTGTTTACCACTGGGCGTCATTAAGAATGAGAGGCCTCCGCTACCCCGTGAACACTTCAACGTTCCACTTGAATACCACCTTAAAAGACTAGTCAAAATAATGTACGAAGAGACTAACGCTGTTCATTCAAGGCTGCTCAAACCTTAATCGGCACGGGTTTCTCGCTGATTATTATGGGTTATCTTGTATGCATAATCCACAAAATTTAGGACGCCGCGTTCACCTTTTCTTGAATATGCATGGGAGTGTTGTTGAAGAAATCTTCAGTTACACAGGTCCACTTTGTTGTTGAAAGAAGGTTCTAACATCTGTGCTGTGAATACACTCATACTGCTGTTTCCTTTCTGCAGCAGCGTTCAATATATGTTAACCAGTCACTCGGAGATGTAATGAAAGTTGTTGTAAACGTAGCTGCTGATTAGTGGGAGATCAGCGGATTTTCACTGCAACTCTTGCACTTAGGAAAGTGATGCCCAAGAGGCGTATGCAAGTGCGCATGTGAGCGCTGAGTAGAGAAGAGTAACTGAGCGCTGGTAAACTCTTGATTTTATCCAGCGACCTAAGTGTTCATACATATCTTCCAAGGTATCTTCCTATAGTGGGCTGTTGTCTTGTCATTCAGTGGTTTTTTGCTAGGAATGCATTGTGGATCAGCAAAATAATCAGTATACCAGGTTATCTGAAATACCGTCAGTTGTAACGCATTCGAACATAACGTTGGTTTTATTATTATATATGTCGCATTATTACTTCGGAATTATAAGCGCAGTTTTGATAATATTTATTTCAAATGTTTAATGCAAAACAAAGTTAGCGAACATCGTGGGCTATTACTGATGAGTAGCAGAAAGTTTCGGTTCTAATACAGTTTAAACTTCACCCACAATTAATCGCGACTGTTGCATTCTCATAGACTTTCCAGTCGGCCACTTTCAAACACAAGCACGAGACTTGAGTTTTGCTCTCATTAGAGCTAGTCAGTAGTTCATATCCTTGCCATGGCTGGAATAACAACTTTCATAAGGCAACCGTATTTACCACTGTGTCACTGACCTCACATGGGGCACGACGGAATTATCATCTGTGAACGCTGAACCACTATTTTTTTATTCTAAGGTCACCCACTTGCTTTTCTATTCCTGAGAAAAAAACGACGTGGCCTATGTTTACAGATGCTATTCAGTTTGTGCATTTCATAATTTCGGGCAGTACATTTGACTGACTGTGGACGAAATGAACCAACTTCACTTATCGACCAGACGTTTTGTCCAGCCAGCCTTTAACCTAAGCTTTACTGAGTGCCATACTTTTATCCAGTGATATAATTTCTAATTTTAAACCATTCTGTCAACATTTAGTAAGTTCGACAAAATCTTGAATTCACGTTCCAAAGGAAACACTTCATTCGGTTTTCTGAATGCAGTTGTTTGATTCTTAATCTGAATGCGTACCATTCATACCATGTGATACAACGTAGAAACTGAAAGTATGAAACTAACATGATAACGTTAACAATTGACATTTTTTAACATTCCAGTGAATATGAGCATCTTCATGGATACATTTTGTTTTTATTTCAAATGATTAAGCATTTGCCAGAAGCAAAATGTAGATCAGTTATGCCATGTAGAGCCGTGAGGCGTTGAACAAGTTTTAGTCGGTTGTAAAGATAAACAGCAAATAGGGAATGACTAACGCGCTTATATTAAACTTGTTTCTGTTTTATATGTGCAAACTGTCTTGTATTCATCTGTTCTTCTTTAGGACAAACCAGAAAATTCTTGTGATGAATGGCTTTGTTTCATTTTTAAACTCTGTTTTTTCCTCCTCTTCAAACTATTATCATGTTTTTAAATATTGTCACAAGTAATGCTCAGACTGAGGAATATTTACTGTGTATTCATCTTTTAGGTGCATCCAGAAAATATACATCTTAGGGGATGTTAACAAATGTTTAAACCTCACTGTTGGTCGTTTTTAAACGCAACAAACGAATATTCACCACGACCTTTGGCAAAAAAGGCCAAACATAATTAATGGTGTTGTCAAAACCTCCAAGCGAGCGTGGACTTGGTGCGTGACCTGATATAATGACTTTTGCGTGAACACTGCTGTTCTAACATAAAAGCATTACAACTTTGACAAGAGCTGGGTCAAATTGTACCAAGACTACTTGTAGTCCATTAAGAGACTGTGTAGTGTAATGTAAATAGAACGGCGGGTGATAATTCCTTGTGAACGTTTACATTTTTATAAGTGATAAAATGGCACATGTAACGAAATGCACACAGCGACATACCAGTTACATAGGTTTTGGCCAGAAGTGATGTTCTGTTCAAGCCTGTTCAGGCCGTTGCGTCAAAGGTTTGAAATTTAACTTATGGTGTAGAGAGTTTAGTATTCATTAAAATTCATAATATCACCGTTCACCATTTCATTCATAGTTGTGAATTTTAGTTAGACATTGGGTAACTTCGCACTGTTCTGGTGGCACGATTTTGGACCAAGTGAACGATAACCGTTGAATAAGTTGTTTCTGGCCTCATAACTTCGGGTTACACGACTCGGTATTGACTATTTTGGCTGAGGCCAGAATTCAGTAGAATGTCGGTCTATTTTGACCTGATGGTGCCTGTATTTCAGATGATACCCAACTGTCATAAAATTTTGTTTCTTCTAACCTGTCTCATTCCAGGCCTGATGATTTTGATTGACAGTTTTGAAGACATTCTAGGTGATACAGACCACGGTTTTTACAAAATATTCAAACATTTTCGAGCGTAAGTATCTATACCTGTTGTAGAATAAACATTTTTCACCAGGTATGAAAGTCGACTTGTTCTCAGCGGGCGGTATTCTTAATAGGAATTGAACAAGTGACATATCTTTACATATGATAATCTCCGGACGATCCCTGATATGTAGAATTTGTGAATTTGTTGTAACTCTTGACTGTACGCAACGCTCCATTGAGTTATAGGGATTTTTCCCTTAACCCTCTTACTGTTGAGCACGTTGAAAAAGACATACTTCAGTTTTCATAGTGCGCGAGCAGCTTCAAACCTCCCGATAGATGCATTCGGTTTGTGTTGGTTCATTTGGAACTGACGTTGGAATAACCCGCCTAGTGAATTTGAAATCGTCTGGACCAGCTCAAAGACTGCTCCAGAAAAAGAAGAGAGACGTTCTCACATGTGATATCGGATGACAAATTCAAACAGCGGAACAATTTTGCGAAAGCTGCCAAACTGTTCGTTTCAGCTTGCTCTCAAGGGCTATTGAGCTCGCCGGCCCAGTTTTAGTATGTTTGCTATGAGTAAAGCTGACATGATTTCATCGACCCACACATGCCGTCGAGCCATTTATCTTGTCCACTTCTAACGCATACCATATTTTCAGTGCACCGTACTTTGCTTTTGAGCATTTGCGATTTTTCAAATTTGGCATTCTTTATAAATAAAAAGGTCCGGAGTGAACCAATATCACTCAAACGTTATCTAATCAGCCGCTCAAGAGAAAACTATTAACGCAGGATGAACATGATAATAAAATTATAAAAAATTGGTCTAATTTCGTCTCCTGATTTGCTTGAGCTGAATCGTTTGTCTTGAATAGGGAAATTGTTGTCACATCTTCAACTAATCCATTTTACATACAGATAACTGCAATGATTTAGTGGGCGAATAAGAAATCACAGTTATAAGAGGTCAATCTTTCAAAACAGAGAGAGATAGTCACTCGTCCGTTATTCTTTACTCTAGCGTATTTTTGCTAACGTCTGTTCGGACTTCGAGACTCGCCTGCGTTTTTACGGTTTGTCGTGAGAGGTCAGTGAAACATAAACAAGGTCTACTACGCTGATATGTGTTCTATCTAAAACAAACATTAAATTGCAAAGAAAATTTTGATTGGCTGATTGTATTCTATATGAACGTTCCTAAAACTTCACACAGGTGTTCACCCAAAACCGAAAGAAGATAAGCTCACAACTGAATTTATATGAGATTAATACATTGTGGCATATTTTCAAAGTTGTTAGCTATCATTGTTTAAATCAGTTAGCTCTATTTTAAGTTGTTGATTGTATACAAACCCAAATGACAGATTTGTTTCTCCAACAGAGTTTCTTACTTGTGCGGTCAAGCAGAGCTAATACAAAGCGCGGTAGATCGCAGGCATGTTGAACGGTACGTCAAAATTAGAAAAGATTGCATAGCGCTTGGTTGACACGTGACCACCGGATGCAATTTAATCAGCGGCATGTAACGGTTGGGTCACCCAGCCGCGATGTGGTTGTTTACGAAAACCGGCACCTTTAATCTCATGAAAATGTCAAAAAGTTACATGTAATTTCTTGTAGAAACGTGATCTAGTTGATTACCAAATATGGTATATTATAAGGTTATTTGGTGAAAGCATTTCATGTCTTTAATATTTTATGTGATCCAAGTATGCTTCCATGTCTAACAGGTTGAAAATTATTGTACAGTTTGATTACTCCTATTTAACTAAGGCTGTTAATATAAGTTACCGATTGTAGTAAGAGTTTAATCAAAAATGGAGTTTTCAACAAAACGTGTGCGACTGGATGTCGTACCTCATTGGCCAATTGTTACAAACTTCAGTCATGACAAAGATGTTAGCAAAAAGTGTTTAAGAAATCAACTAGTTATGAATCAAGCTGATAGGCTATATAATACCCTTGATGACTTACCCTAACAATGGTGTACTCAATCTAGTAATTTACACGTTATCTCACTCGAATTGGAAGAACAAGCGACATAATGCTCGAGATATTACATATTTAACGACTGAGGTTTCACATGTGGTTATATATTGATTTACACGAGATACAGTTGTAAAAGAGCAAGGCTTCGACTAGTATAAAAATGCACCAAAGTAAACTTACGCCGTTTGTGTACAAACAGCCCTTGTTCAAACTTGACAGGTGCTTACCGCAGACCGCTTCAACATACGGAATTTCATGACCATGGATTAGTTTAAAATCAAAATTACTTCACCCCTAAATAAAGCTAGATTTCAACTTACAGAAAGCTGTAGCGTTGTCGGCTTACGACCGCGTTTTTTTGTTTGGTTAACTGTATCTTGCATTATCAAACGATACGAAGTGATGGATAGCTCTGCCTTCCTAATGTTGCTCGTTCCCACCTTTCCTGTAGAATACAACATAGCATAAGACTGCCTTATGCCATGGATGTTTCATCGCCTGTTCTAAATTTTAATTTACTCATGCTCAAATACGCCTATATTTTAATCGTAAAAACGTTATATAGCCGGTAGATTCCATAATTCAGCATTTAAGAACTGGTTCCCCAATTAATATTAAGAGGTGCTAGCTGATATGTTTAAATCGATGGGTGATTTTATACATGCAAATACTTTTTTCTCCTGAGGTGCTTGCAATGCATTGATAATTGTTTAGATGGTAATAACCTTTTTATAAAAAAGAATTTATTTAGACCCGTAACTAGTATCTAAACATTTCTACTGTCAATTACTCTCTACATACAGATCAACAGGTTTGTTTACTTAGCTCCCAGTAAGGGAATATGAAAGACGGGAATATGGGAATGCGGGCGCTAGACGTTTATGTGTCACAACTTTTTCTCGCGAGGTTCAGTGTCATTTTCGCAGTTAAATAATGCGTGCACAAGATGTAGACAGACATAACTGTTTGTTACTCAGGTATCCAGGTACTACCAACCTAGAGGTACTAGCTCTGGACTGCTGTCAGTGAAAGCAGACAGTACAGTTGTGACGATCGATTATTTTCACAGAAAACGGATTGAGACTAGTCAGGTCATTTAGGAGAGACCAAGGCAACAAACGTATTGGGAGTAATAAAAATAAAACACGCTGATTTGCAGTTCTAACTCGTTGGCCTTTAGTTGATGGTCTCAAACACTCTATAGGCTTATGACACCTGTATATCCCTCACTGAAGCCATTCTGCAGCTTGGTATTTTGCTCAAGGTCTGTCCTTAATGCCCTCCTTTATTTTCCACGGCCACTGAAAGCAAACTTACTGATCATTGTATTAGTGTATTTTTGGACGCTTCCTACCGAAGATGATTGTGACTCTTAAACTGTTCGCGGCTTTCGTCAGGCAGCGGATTGACAAAGTGAGGTTAAAACGGAATGTAACGAATTCGTAAATTTGGTAACATGTTTTTTTTGGAGATCCGCAGATAATATATCCACCAGAATGCACTGTTAGCCATATGCTTCCATAATTTGGCGAGAAATGTTAATAATCTAATTCGGAAACGACTATTAAGGTTGCACAGAATATGGTCAGTTGTCGTTCGTAAAGTAAGTTTGTGAACGCTAACTTGCAATCCGTCCAGTTTGTCGGCATTAACCACATCTGTGGAGATGAATCAAATAGAATTTTCGTTGGTGTAATTATGGGCAATCTTGGTTACTTTCTAACGTTGTTATTGAAGTGTCCAAGGTTTTCCTTCAACTTTGGAATAAATTTGTGTAGATCCCACGACTGATCAGGTTTACAGCAAACGCGGTGCTTTTACTCAACTGGTGCCTGACATAGACCGACTTAGCTGGTACATGCTATTTGTCAAAAGTTCTAGTGTATCATTAGCTTTTATCCATTCAAGATTTTGATGTGGTTGAGGACATTTAACCAAAATCTGCATCTAGAGAATGTTTGATGGCTTCACAATGACAACCCAACATCGGTGAAGCAGCATAATTTTGTAGATGGAGCTAGTTTCGTGGGTTACGTTTCTATCGCCTTGAATTCCACCTTTTTATAGGTATTTAGACCCATCTTCTGAAGAATACACTCTGTAGTTTACTACAGGTAGCTAGAATCCATAAAGTTCTGATCTTAGCAATTAATGGAGTCTCTGTTTACTAGATTGCCTAGCATGTCATCTTTGGCAGATAGAACCAATTTGAGAAAATTTGACTAGTAGCTAACAAAGTACCTAGCACGTATCGGCTTTTTTCGAATAAGTTGGCTTTCATAATTTTTCCTTCTTAATAGCCTTTCGTAGGATAAAGTAACGGTTTAGCAAAATCTAGCCATGACTGATTATGCCCTCGCCCCCACTAACAATGCTATCTACAGTGAGAAATGCAAAGCTCTCTATCAATTAATTGTACGTGAACTGAAGATCATTACAGCAATACAAGTGAAATTTGGGATGACAGTCTGTACTCGCTTGTGTGATTGAAAGAATTAGGTTGCACTTATTGATGATGAGTATGCTGATCGAAGAGAAAAACTAGATTCAATTATTTGCAAATCGAAATGACAAGTGCATGAGGATTGTAGCTTCTGTCAGTTAATGTTATTCACAATTTGTATAAAAGTAAGGCAGTTGTTTGAAGGAAGCATGTAACGCTCTTGCATCTGCACGAATAATCTTCTTGTGCTTTTGGAGGTAGCCACAGGTAGGCCTAAATTCGTTTAACATACGGAGGGTAACCTGCAGCAGACACGGCAGATGACAGCGTGCAAATACGGAACTTCTTTGCAACCCCCATAACGTTCTCAGAAGACAACATGAAAGCCAAAATGTCAAACAGAAATCAAGAATTATTTCCTTCCATGTTCTTCCCAGTTAACCAGCTTGATGAAACTATACTTAAGTAAAATGACTATCACCACCAACTGCCACACAACTACCGGTGATTTATCTAGCATCATCCTAGTTAGCGAGGTCACCATATCAAGTATTCGTGAAACTGAATGGATGCGAACGACATAACGGGAAAATCAAGTCAGCTATTTTTACTGTTAAAGGTTCGATCGACGTCTTCATCACATCTTGCTATCTGTCTATATACTTATGCTGGTCTGAAGAAAACTTATTGTAAACAGATATTCTTTTATGCCTTTAGTCTCACTATTATGTCAGACATATTCAAAGCATTAAAACAACTATGTTTTCTCCGTTTAGTTTGACAATTTGGTTTTTAGATGACTTACACTGTGCATATTTCAGTTACAATAGTTTGCCTGACTGACCACAGTTAGTGAATATTAAGATGTTAATAAGCCTGTATAGAAGTAGGTAAAATCATCAATACTGGTTGCAGTCACACAAACTCGGGAGGAGGAGCTGTTTTGATCAACACAGCCAATGATCTGAGCGGTCCAGTCATTCGCTTGCTTGGGTAAATCTTATTTCTATCACCTAATGGTAAACTGAACCCAAAGATCCTTGTGCTAGTGAGCTAACCGTTACGTTGCTAAGGTTTTGATAGTTGTGCATAATTGCCTTACGATGGCAAGTTAACAAGTTTTGCTTACAGTCAGAGGTATGAAGGCCTTAATTTTGTTACCTGAGTGACAGTCGTTTTTGGTAAGTTCCGAAAGGCCGTTTCGAAAATAACGTACATTTTGTCGAATGTTACTTACCTAACTGTATTCTAAAAGTCATAATAAGGTACAGGTTTATGATCAACATTAAGCAGGCATTCAGGTAAACATCCGGTGGCGTACACGTAACTTCACACGCTTTAGGTTAGAGGTTGAAAATTAAACGTTTACTACGAACGAACGAAGTAGTTGACAGACATGTTTCCTGAGATAAACCCTCTGTTCTCTCTGAATACGCTAGCTCGAATGCATATATCCAGCCATCATTTTCAGATCTTCTTGCGTATAAATATTAGGGTCATTAAAAGTCAAAAAAGAAACCCCTTGCTAACATCTGCAGACATTTACGAAGTTGTATGAGGCATAGTTTTACTTCAGTGCCTCATCCTTGATGCGACTGAACTCTCAGATATACTGCAATGCAGGCTGTGTATTTGGACAGCTCTGCAACCCCGGCTATGTGTTCCTCAAGATAAAACGTATGAGAATAAATAAGTTTGAATCACCTTTCGAAGTACAAGCCATTGGTGGGAGTGTACGTTATGGTCCTCAAGTAAGCTCTGTCACGATTACGAGTGCGCAAAAAACACTCTTGATTTCGTTTTGGATTCTGGAGTTCCGAACATCCTGATGCAGGCGACACTGCACAATGAACCGAAGACCTTACATTCGGCAAATATATGGAAACCAAGTTTTGACTAACGTTGAGCACTTCTTCACACAGCTGCTAACTAGGTGGACCCTTCTGAGCAATAGGCTTCTACCCAAGTTGGTCTTGAATGTAGACGACGCGGTAATCAGATGGTTCTCTTAACTAAAGGCTTCCAATTTTTGAACATTCTTGGTAGCACCTCGTTTAGACTTGGACAGCTTGACGTAATTCCAATTCTCGTGTAATCTTATTGTTGCATGGCGTTAAATAGAACGGGAGGTGGCACCATTACTCTAAGTGGCATGTGACCTCCTTCACGATGCACTGTTTTTCTACTGCTAACAGTCACTTATAAGCAAGGGCCTTATGATGACGCGCTATCGCTTTGGGTGTCCGTAGGCCTTTAGAATACTAACAACTATGTTGAGGAGACCCAGGTATTAAAATGTTAAACACTTCTGACACAACCGTGTGCTGTGGCAACTTTTGCCGTATTCACATAAAGGGGGTTCATAGAATAAACTAATCTGTATCTCAAGAAGACATGTTCGAACGCAACCGGCAATTTTCCCTTACCGAAAGGTGTTGCGGTAGTAGTACATGTGACGTTAAATGCGTTGAATCAATAATACAATCAGTCAGCCAGTCCGGCGGGTTACATTTTGCATAGGAGAGGACTTGTCCACCCGTATCAAACGATTACAGTTATTCCGATAACAGGTCAAGGAGGATTCAGCCAACAATTTCTTACCAGCATGTGACCAAACTACGTCAATGCTGGAAGGTGTAGTAATCACTATCTACATTTTATTCGCAAGGGGACAACTTTAGTAATAGACTGAAGTATCAGGTCGTGTGATAGCTTGTACCACTTGACAATGAATAAGCTTTACTTAACGTTTTACTGATTAAGTTATCAGTCCACACGGCACCGGCGTATAGACAAATAGTTTCTAGACAATTTATACTCAGGGCCGGATAGTCACCTAACCCCCATTTCAGAGAAACTGGTATGGTTCTATTGTACTTGCAAGCAACGGCCTTCTAGATGCGAAGTATGTTGAGTCACACTTGTCATAAGCAACGCGTTCAAGTGGTGTACCGCCTAGCTCAGATTGCATTCTGACATCTGAGTAACAAGTTGAACTTGGTAAATAGACCACTAAAATTCCAGTCAGCTGATCCAGCGAAGCACGAACGGAAACGACTGGAAATCTGTTGATGAGAAATGGTTATCGAGGGTAAATAGTCATTCCAAATATTATGGCAAAAATTACACAAGTGGTGTAATCGAGTGTTGAACAGAAAGCGGTGTAGTAAACGTTCATGTAAGGAAATCACTGTAGAATGTTGCCCATGGACAACATTACACAGTTGGTTTGTTGCGGTGACGATGCCAAAATTGAATGTGAAAAAAATTGCAGTGCGTGAGTAGTAGGTGGTGATGCATTTGTTGCTGTGCTGCTTTTCTAAAGCAGAATAAGTGAGACGCACGATTAGGGGCCTTTCAGAAATGACCGATACACATGTTACAGTCCTAGTTGGAACCCTTCTCCAAAAGTCTATAAGTAGCTCCATTATTGCATATCTCGCCGTCACCAACCATCGCGCAGACGCCTCCAACTCAAACGATTGTCATCAGTTAAACCAAGGCTGATCACCAGTGCATTTTGAAGACCACCAAATCGTTTAAAGTTAGCTTACGCAACCCTAAACCATGTTTCCAAAATAAATACTGTCCTTTCTTGCAGCACTTTTAACCACAAAACAATCAGAAATAATGCATGCATACAAACATTGGACACTGACCATATGCGATAACATTCAGTCAAAGCCCGATGCAGGTTTAACCAGGTTTAACGTAGAGCCTAGTATTTGCTTTAACTCTCATAATGATCTTGCGGTGTGTCCCATTACGCACTTTGGTAATGCCCCTGTAACTGTGATGTATTGAAGGCGAATAATCAAATCCGATTACTCAATACATCGTTGGTTTATTGCCATTAGCTTGTTTAAGCCACAAGGACTATACTGTTTATCTGCTTGACATTTGGATGAAATCTTTCACTGTTTGCTTATATGAAGTGTTTCCTTGGAAAAGTGTACCGCGTCCCGTTAACTTATCAACAGTTACATACTGGGTTAAGTTTGTTTATGTAGGAAATTTGTCATACTGTTCAGTTATCAAGTTGATAACAAACTGAATGAACATTTATAGGCGTCAACTAATTCTGACGGCATCGAAACCACTTGAAAATTACTCATCATAATGCCAGTGTAGCAAGAATTGGCTTGTGCGAGCATAGGGAAAGCATGCAATGCAGCAAGCTGCTGTTCGTTTTGCACGAATGCTCGCAATGCAAATTTTCCACTGCATTATTTCGGATCCAGCACAGACACCTCCTATTGAATTCGACCTGACAGATTTACTTGACACGAGTACATTTACGGGTGAGAACCCATTCAGTTTTTCATGGCATTGTATTTGCATTTTAGCGCATGTAGGTTAATCAATCGATTGAATTGATTGTTAACACATACGATAAGATAATAAAATCGATGTGATATGGCTGTATTAACAAGCCTGATTGGACTGACTCAATTCGCTACTAGTTATACTGATTTCTTGACTCCGATATTTAGAAACAGGTATTTGAACTCATTCATGAGAGCACTGACAGTCAGCTGGGTGTACAACTGATGAGCGTGAAGGTTAGCTACATAGACCCCATGCATCTAAGTATCTATTTAACAAAACTAAGAAAACTAAGCACTGTCTTCTTGAAAATAATATTTTACTTTCCGTAGGATATGTTGTTATTAATATGAACGTTAAGTTAAAAGTTTCATTTTGCTGCGTCTAATCAGACATTTTAGACCGATTTGCATCGTGCTAGTCTTGTTTAAAGAGAACACGCAAATTGCCGATAAATTGGACTCATTAGTGGCATGCTAGATTGAGGAAGTCTGAATGTTTTTTCTTGAGCAGCAATTCCTCAAATTTATCTGGCTTCGAGGTTTGCTTCATCAGAACGTAATCAGTAGTGACTATCAACACGTACTGAGTGCAATATGGAAAACGTTTCATAGTCAAACGGGTGACAAACCTATGAGCTGCTGTCAACATGGATAGATGAGTAGGACACGTTAGCAATCCTACTGAGTCCTGTTTAGGTTATGAATAAATTCCAAATCATAATTATCTATCTTAGATTGACAACGTTTTCCTTATGTGTTCATCTGATAAAGCAACAGAAATAACTTGTTCTTACGCATCATGTGCTCCAAAGACTGAGCTGAACAGGCAAGCTAGAAGTGTGTAGGTAAGTAATCAGCCTAACTTTTTGAGGACGCTCGCAATGTTACTGATGAATAGTGCGGGATTTGGTTAAGTTGAAGTCGAACACCACTCAAAACTGATGGCAGTTGTCGCATTTCCATAGGCATTCCACTTGACCCCTTTCAAACTGCAGAAGCACTAGGCTCGAGTTTCACTTTTATCAGAGCAGCTTGTCAGTAGTGCATATCCTTGCCACGGATGGAATCAAAAGTCCGGCCACGCTTTCATGATACAACTGTGTTGACCCCTGCGCCAGTGGCCTTGTATTAGGCACGACCGAATTATTATGTGTGAACACTCAACCACTTTCGGTTGTGAGTAATGATCTGGTTATCCGATCGCGTTGCAAGGAGACAGTAACTGTCTCGTTAACACCAATCAATGGCCCCTGGATTAGGACTTATCTCCAAGTTTGTGTCGATGGCGCAGTGGTAAACACGATTGTCTCATGAAACCGTGACCGTAGTTCCAATCCGGGAAGTGGCAAAGATATGCACTAGTGAGGAGCTCTAACAACAGCAAAACTCTAGTATTGTGCCTCTTTATCAAAGAGGTTGACTGGATAGTTTATGAGAATCCGACAGCTACCAACAGTTGTAGGTGATGTTCAGTTTGTACGTCAATAAGTTTAATCGGTTTATCGGATCATTTTTTGAATTCCTGCCAAAAGATGAGACGCATTACTAACCTGGTAAATGTATGTGCCTCCTCAATTCATGCAGTCTGGCTTTCTCACTCACCTGGTAAAATAAACACACTGTAGTAGTTCAAATCCTAGGGAAGTCCGAATGATGTAGAGCAGTTCACCATCTTAACCCTGAAACCTCCCGAAGGCTCAATAATTATTTCCTGCCTTTCAACAAAATATTAAAACTTCGCCAGCTATAGTTCGTTTTTTTAAATTCCAGACAATTCATCGCTTGTAAAAATAAAGTTGAGCAATATGCAGTGAACTATTTAGAGTATCATTTCTTAATAAATATTTTAGCCGGTGTAGTCTTTAACCTGGAAACGTGATCAAAATTGTTCATTTTGCCTTTTCAAACAGATCACCCAGGTAAGACAGCATGAACCGATATATCGGTATTTTTTGTCCATCTAAATGTATCGCTGCAGTCAGCACTTGTTGCAACCAAACGGTAGGGATATTTTGCGAAGAAGTGAACTGTACCAAATCAGTTAAGTCATGTTTATCCAAGTACCAGTTTGATACGCTTTACAAATTTGATACTGAGTAATGAAAACGAAAGTTCCCCTATTATACTAAATAATTCGTCGAAATGAATACGGTGAATTGTATTTGATTGCAAAGTTTGTATAGGACTTGTTACAAAGTTAGTTGTGGAAAACCTCTCAACTAACACGAAACCTCATTGGGAACTAATGGTTAGCTCTCACTTTTAGTGGTTTGTACTCAACAATTTCTAGACGTTCCCGTACTATCAGTTTCAGAATCATGGTGTTCAAGGAATTTTGAACTGCAGTCGTATTATTGTAAAACAGCACTACAGTTTGTTTATGTCGTACTAGTTTGTATTTGATTCTCCAAAGTCAGTGATAACTGAAGGAATCTACATGCACTTAAACGAAGCTTGCAGAGTTGTGATACTTGTTTTGGTTATGACCGTTTTCCGCTGACTGTTTGTCTTGCATAGTGGTAATCGTCTCAGTTGTGCGCAAATTACTTCGTACATCCCTAAATACCAGAGAATGATGGCGTTGCTTAGAGCTTTCAGCCGTACAACAACCTTTTTTGCCCTCACCCAAAATTCATGTATATGTACCGACCGATTAGGATCAAGGCTGACTGACGATATGTTTTTGCCGGACGCGTCTTGGTGAGCATTGTTTACATAGCCTTTGGGGAATACTGTTGATTCAATCAGTTAGTTCTCCTACAGGTTACTTCTGTTTGGCTGTCCTATATGTCACACTTTTATGGAACGGTTTATGTTCACCATCGAAAACGAAAACCAGTGGCAATCAATTAGAACGTGTAACGCACTTCGATAATTTACAATTCCAGATCAGAGAGGTTGTCGGCTAATGTGTGCATGTAAACAACAGAGTTCACGAATAGGCTCACATTAAATGAACTGAAGGAAGCGATTTTATCTTCATCAATCACTTGTTCGATTGTCCGAGCTAAAGGAATTTATTACAAGGATATATACCACACGAACGGAACACTGAAGGCTTTTGACTAATGTAAACAAAAGTTAATAACATGTAAGACCTAGTCGGAGACGATTACTGAACGAACTAGACGCAAATTGTATCTATGCTGTAGTTGAATAGCTAGCCGGTGAGTGCTTGTTGATATGTGACAAATTTACGAGATAGCGCTGCGAAAAGACAAAGTATGCTTCTAAGATTTGCGCCTGATGCTTAACTGAAATTGACGAACTCCTTGACTACTGAAGTGTTCGAGTATCGGGTTCCTTCTTCCTAGGGACTGCCCTAAAATTCAATTGGATTGTAACAATTGCGATCGATCTTGAATGAGGTTTACTTTGTGTAGGTAAGCTTGACGTATTCTTACATTCAATAAAAGCTAGTAAACAATATTTTGCATATGACATCAGTACTTCGGAATCTTCCAAAATGTGTGACAGTGAACGAAACCGTTCTCTGGAAAGTGCTATTGGGGGATGTTATTTCGGGTTTGATCTATAATTCTCCCGTGGTTTTGTTAACAAAATATTTACTTTAGCTAAATCAGCCGCTCAGTTTAAACATTTAATGTAGCCCTTCTAACAAAAACATTTTTTCGTGTTATCGACGGAAAGAATCATTACATAACGTTCTATTTACTACAAACAAGGTAACAAATTAAGAGATGTAGGTGCTCAGTATTGTTCGATGTGGAATTTTGTATATTTCGACCAAATTTGGATGTATAAATATTAAAAGATCCCAAAAGATATGCGTAGCACAGAAGCTAGAGCTTGGGGTAGTAGGCTGCCATGGAGCCAAAAATAGGTTCAGAGTTATTTTCTTCACAGCAGACACGGAGTCATTAGTGTCGAATAGCTTGCATCAAAACAAAACTTAAGTCGAATTTCCGGGTGTTCCCATCAGTTACAGAAAAAACATTATGCTATTTGATTCTGTTTACAAATTACGCAATCTAATCCTTTGTGGCAGATTTTGCACATCATTTTTCAACCTGTCTACAGCAGAACGTAATTTTTGTTTATACTTGGACGTTTGAAATCTTTTTCATCGTCAATGACAGTTATTTATTCATAGTTTATCGTCATATGGCTGAAAGCACTGTCAAATGATCATTATAATGTTCACACCTGGCCTTGCCAGATGTGATTTGTGTGTTTGTTATCGGAGGAACTAGGAAAGTTCTACCTCATAGTGTTACGCATAACTTAGTAACGTTGTTAGTTCTGTATTCTGGAATTGATGAAAGCTAATTTATCTTTCATGATCGGTGATCACTTATTAGAGAGATTGTTAAGCGATCTATTTTCCTAGTGCAGTCGTTGTGTGCCATTACTGAAGATGTCTTACATTTAACTGAACACCTTATAATATGCGTTTGCTGATAAAATTGGCTTAAGCCTAAGGAGTACTTTCTTCAACTATCGAACAGAATCCGTAGAAAAGCGTTCTCAAGAGGGTTCTCATGTATTGCTCAGGATTGGAAAATTTGAGATTCGTTTTTTGTCTGTCCATCTAAGGTTCGTTTATACACCAATTCTTATAGCTTTGTGTGACAACTAAAATTTCAGAATATCCAGATGTAGAGGATTAATTCGGTTCAATTCGGTTTGTTCAATTCGTAGTTGACTGGAATGAGTTGGATTCAGTTTGAAGAATAACTCAACTAAATGCTTTCAATATCTAAAGGTAGCCATCTGGCCGTCTTTATAAGACTTACATGATATATATAATGAAGCCTGTTTTTCCCATGAGAAATTCAGCTAACTATTGATTCGGATAACTGCCCTGAGAACCTCACAGTTAGACTAATTCGATAGCTAGCTGCTCCTATTTAAGAGTATTACCAAAGATCTGCGGAGTCAAACATGGGAACGCCAAGCATCTGTATGCTGGCCATTGTAGGATAGACCATAACGCGCACACTGAGATGCTGCACTACGCAACCGAAAACTAAAAGTCTCCATGTTGCCCACGTTTGTCATGACCACCGATAGTGCCGCAATTTCTCATGTAGCCTTTAACAACTGGCTTTCATCCATCCCAGTAATTATCCATCATAGATTTACGTGACCTCACGATAACAGCTGCAGACCATCTCAGCATGTTGTTCCTCAAATGATTCTCTATCATTATATTCCTCTGATGGGGGGTTTTATCAAGCAAGCCCAGCACAGGGAGAGATGAAATCTAAGCGTTTTCTTTTGAGCCAAGCCAAGTCACATATCATCCGCAATAAATACAGCCGGTTGATGGGGCTATCGTTTCCCACCAATAGCTTATCGTCCGCTGCACCCGACTTCAATATAGCAGAGTCCATTTGAACTGATTATGGTTTTGTCAGCGTTCTGTAAATCCCACGCATCAACAGAGTAGGTCTAGACCTCAATCACTATATTAACGCCTCCAGCAATAGCTAAAAAGAAGTTGACGCTTTCATCTCCGTAAGACCATTTTCAAAGTATTCTCTTCATTGAGGGAGGCATCGTACACACTGTTTTCTTTAAGAGGTTGTTGACACCATAGATAAGATTCTTGTGGAAACCCAGAAGGTTGACTATCACCGACAAATGCATTTTTTTTCAGGCATGGCTGATATGTTTTTCCGTATTGTTTTATATAGCTAAATCTCAGTACTAAAGCTTGCTTTTGAAATGTTTTCACTAGTTTATCAAAGACTTCGTGAGATTATTCTCCGCATGTATATACACTACAATAGTATAATCGCCTGATAAAGCAGTTTCTAATTTGACCATCAACGAAGGACTGGTTTTAACATCGGGGAAAGCTGTGGTCCCTCTGGTCAGCCCAACTGTTATCTTCCAACATCCAGACGCATCTAAACGTCAATAAATGGACGGTAAAGCGGATCAGTATGGAAAAGTGAGAAAAGATTAAATGATGCAGTCGTAGTTTTCTTTAACTGTTCACTATCGCGCAATACTTCTGATTGGTGGTGCTTTTAGCCGTTTCCAGATCATTTCTATTCGTGATGTGGCTATCACAAACAAAACGTTTGATCTGCTCATTCGACATATTTTCCTACTCAAATATAACTGTGGAATCAATCGCAAAAGTAATATTACATTTATAAGTGGGCTTATCAAAAGGGTAATTTCAGTGGGCTGCAGAAACTAAAGTTTTATAGGTAATAAAGCCGTGACGTCCGATTCATGCACAGCATACTGCTCCACTTTAGTGGGCTCGGCCTAGCCCATTGAGACGTGGACAGCATGTTCTGCTTTGATGCTACGAAAGAGTTAGACAATACCAACCTTCCCGCAGTATTTTGACTTCAGTTTTGTTGTGTTCGTTTCCACTAAATACCAAACTTTGTTTTTGCCGTGGAAATAATTTGAAACACTCAAGAGAAAGCATTACAGTAATACAAGTTACCTCCCCGAAATGTAAAACCATATGGGACAATGTGAACATTATTCACATAGGAATACCAACTGATTCGTTAATTAATATTACTTGTTCATTGTCCTGCGGTAAACAGCAACAATAAGTGGACCATACTTCCAGTACTGTAGTCTTCGACTGTTTATATTGATGGCCAATGGGAAGTTTACCCTCTGCCCAATGAAAAGTGGACAATTCCACTAGCGTGCATCCTGATTGGCTTAAAATACCGACTTTGGCAGTCTGTCAGAGCCAACTGGTATATAAACACGATTGGTTAAAATGATCTGGATGAAGATGTCTGACACGCTTTCTACTCAAATTATAAAACTATGGTAGATAACAATGGAACTATCTCCGTTTACGAGCGATATAATGGAAGTGATCTTCTATTATATCAGCGATTTGTACCTCACTTGAACATAATTGAGCGTGTAAATTACCCAATTTGGGCAATGATTGGATTACCAGGAGGACTTTTCAGTATCTACCTGTGGAGCAGCCGACCAATGCGTCGGGGAGGCAGCGCTGCAGCGGCCATATACCAAGCATGTGTAGGAGTGGTGGACGTTAGCTTTTTTATTGTATACCTATTCTGGTATTTACATGTTGCTTGGATGATACCTGTTCTGGACAACCCGGGTGTTTGTGAAATTTTTCCTCTGTTCAATTACGCCATTCAATATCTAAGCCCAATGTTGACTGTGGTATTCACGATTGAACGGTACCTAGCAGTATGTCATCCTTTTCGATCACAACATTGTCTAATACGATCCGGAGAAATTGGAGCGGTCAAGATGATAACAATATTTGCGATTATCTGTTTCTCTACTGCTTCGGTACAATCATTCGTCTATACGTACGATAACCAAATGTGTAATATGCGTTCTCAAATTACCGACAGCACGCATATTGCAAAAATGTTGTACACGAACTGGACATTTCTAACAGAGTGTATTTTCTTTTTCTGTATGCCTATAACCTGTCTCATTCTCAATTTGTTTGTTCTCAGAGTTTTGCATGACACAACGAATAAAAAGCAAAACACTCTGCAACATCTAATCACCAATGGTCCCACTTTACCAACTATGGGACAGCTGACTCAAATGCAAACTATGCGTGCAACATCCATGCACCAGGGCGATACCTACAATAGAAATGTGCGCTCCAGTACGAT
>JTDE01000518.1:54664-73833 GCA_014338405.1 Paragonimus skrjabini miyazakii | reverse complement strand
GCTGTGGCAGGTCTTGATCATTTTAGACACTTGCTGACCTCATTCGGAAAGCGTTCAAGGAAAGTGTGCCCGAAGGCCCGTGAGTTGGACGACTTGGAACACGCCAAGTGAAAGCCATAACAACAGCTAAACTGTACTCGTTGTTTTTCATATTTATCAAATGAACTAGCTGCCGGTATCACAGAAATACCATCCAGACCATAAAGAACAAATATACACCTGATTAAGTATGGAGACTTTGAAAAACAAATTTGTGAACTTCGGGTGAAGCTTAAATATAGAGAAAGTTGGTAAGAAACAGTCTATACTGGGTGCCGTCGAATTTGGCTCAGCTTCTCTTTAATACGATTGATATTTTAGTTCTCCAGCGCTGATGTCTAATTGTCAAGCAACACAGCCCGTTCACCTCGTTTAGTTCCCAACATACTTCCGACCAGAATTTATATATTCAGTCTACATTTTCTGCGTCTTTTTGATGGTTAGCAATGTAGAGTACAAAAAATATCACCAGCGGGACTCCTCATCAAATTTTCAGGCTCTAGCTTGGAATAGAAATCCCACAGCCTTACAAAAGTTGCTAAGTTATGGGTCCAAATACTCAACCCTTATTTAAAACTGAGTTTTACCGATTGGCAACGATGAACTATTTTCTAAAGAATCAGTAGATTTACAAATTTGTGTAACGGTGACACTAACACTTACTTGTACGTAACATTTACAGGCAGGTTTTCCTCTTCTTGCATCCCAGGAACTACCGGCACATCATCCTTCTCGAGAACATTTTCTTAATTTGTGCTGCACTTTGTTGAAGCAATGTGCTATCCGTCTGTAGACGATCAGTGGAAACCTGGTCCGAAATAACAACTAAGCAAGTACCCATCGTTCTGAGGGAAGTTTGTGCACAAGGTCACCGGCATATAATTTCATTGTGCTTGCTATGGTCCTAATGGATCGTTGTCGGAAAAGAGTACTAACCTGTAAACCTTGATCCGTTTATCTGCACTCAACACCGAAGTCCGTTTTATATGTGTCCTTGAGTTTGTTTTGCCGCTTTTTAAAAGTGCATTTTGCGTGATTTTTAAGACGAAGTTTCACCACACGGTCTTTAGAAAAAAACACAAGCATGTATTCACACTAGAATACACGTGAGAACAGTTGATTACAGTAGAAAGCCAGACTAAAATTACCGAAGGCTACGTCCCTAAGTGTAAAGATGAAAACTCATAAATATATACAGGCTACCGTTCACGTTCGTTTACTGAGAATATTTGTTTATGTTTTGCACGTCACCATTGAAAATATGAACCCTGGACATATTCTCACACGTTCAGGAGTTCTGCAACATGTAACAACAAGGTGAAGATTACACAGCGTTATTGGAACCCTTCATAATTAAGTCAGATATCTCATTCCCTACCGACGAGTTGAAAGGATTCATTCGGAGTGTAGTCATCATTCAGATTAATGACAATGGTTTAACAGAACTTCCGCTAGCAGGTTGGGTTACGTACGTATTACTTGAAAGAAAATGGTGTAGCACTCATAACTGTATCAATGCCGGAAGCGCTGCCGAAACTTGGCCCGTTCACGATAAATTGCGTAGACTGTAGGCCTTTGTGATGGAAATTGATTATCCTCAAGTTTTTAGGCTTGAATCTGGTGAATTTCACAACCGCATTTTCTTAAGTAGTAAACTGCTTCTAATCACGCACAAACCTCTAGTGCAGCGCTATGAACGATACGAATTCAAAAGCGTTCACCGGAGGAAGTACACTTAGAAACATTCAAACAACATAAATAATAGAAGTGAAGAACATAGTTCAGGGCAGCTTATCAGGATGAAAAAGGTTCGTTGAAGACCGCGAATACAATATCATACATTTTTCGGTTGTCCGTAAAAATATATAGTGGCCATACACTTTACACAAAATCTTTACGAAACTGTATGGGGAAGTTGCACACTTTGCGGTCAGTTTTACAAAGCAAACGACAATTGAATACATCACACAAATTAGGGGCTACGCTAAGAAAACCGTAAGTTAATTTCGCTTTTTCGAGCCCTTTCGATTTCTTGGTTTTGACGATCTTATGAAAGATTGCGGCTGTTTATGAACAACTGCTCATTACGCAGCCTGCCGAATTGACCGGTGCCAGCTGCATGATGCAATAACTTTGTCAACCAATTTGACGAGAAACTGATATACAGTAGAGTAGTTTGTCAACCAGCCTCATTTGTCCTAGTGTTCAGCATGAAATGGAAAGCATGCCACACTATCGAAACGGTGTGTAGTCTCTGATAATTACGTAAAACATGCTGACCAATACATATTACGATTATCAATAGTGTTGCGTTTCCAGATAAAAATCCAATGTGTTTCGGAACTCTATCCGATTAACAGGTTAGTCTCACACAAAGAACTTGCGACAATGTTCAACTAGTTACTTCTCGTTCATCAATTAGCAATGCCGCATGCTGTCACGTAAAATTAACTAATCGGTCTCGTTTTATGTATGGATTGTGGTGACTAGCGGGTGTATGTGGTTCGTCTGTGCACTCCGGTGAAACCGAATTAAGTTTTCATTTTTGATATCCGCTTGACCTTAGGTTTAGTTAGCTGTTAACCGTTTGAGGAGAACAGTTTGTTTGCAAAAACAGGGTCGGTTGTTAAGTTATGTTACGATCTGCACCATACCAGTGCACAGACAAACCGCCTCCTGTGGTCTAGATGAGAGAGGTTTCAAGTATTGCAACCGCGTCGAGCTGATGGTTCACTGTCCGGCGCAGTGACCTTTTTTAAGATATTTCTCATTTTTAGTGTGCTGATTTGTTTTACTGAGATCACACAGCCACGGACAGAAACATAACCTTCCTACTCTCCAATGATCGATATCAAACACTTTTTATTGGTCCTCCAGAAGTCGGGAGTAGGGTTAACTGTAATCCTGTGCAAGTCGCTGCATGTCTTACTTTTGTCCAGTGAAAATGGAAACGGTAATGTTTGATATACTTTAATGAGGTTATTTGACAAAATTCAAACTGCTTCGCATCATCTGAGATATAACCATTACAGTTTGGTATGACCACTCAGGAGTTCACAACACGTGAGACCGGCTTGGCCCACAGTCTTGTCCCGGTTATTCATCGTCCGGTCGGCTATACAACATTTGATATAATCGAGGATGTCTTTCGAACATAAATAAAAGGAACCAAAGATCTAATTACGTCCAGCAGATTTGAACTGGAAGGCATTCAGTTAACTAGACTGACCTCCAAAATTGTGAAGGGAGCAATGGGGACCCATGGTAATTGTTGGAGTTACACATAACTTTCTGAGCGCACAGCTCCGGGTTGCGCAACAGTATTCAATTTGCTCCCACAGTGGCTAGAGCAAAAGAATCGACTTCTTTGGACTGACGACTTGGAAAGCAGCAAATGGGCCGGGACATCATTTCCGATGAGATTCCGTACACTGTCAACAAGAAGCGCCAGCTCAAGTTGGACGTCCTCACACCATTATTGAGATGAGATCGCATTCACGCATCCTCTAGGAAGGACGCTCGGTTGTATGTCAAAAGTACCCTACTCCACAGCAGCATGTGGAAGAGTACGCCCGAAGTGAGGTCACACAATAACGCAACGTATCTATGAGCTGTACTCAAATTATCGGGTTGCATACGGTATAGATTCGCGGGTGTGCTTTACTTCAAGTCTTCAAAATTGCGTCGTTTATTTTGCAACTAATTGGTTTAGCCACCACCTAGCCCTTACATTCCGGCGCCATATCAACCAACTTTGTTCCGGCAGCCCGGAATTAACTTGCGTGTCTGTCACTTCCATGTGTCTCTCAACACATTCCACGAGGTGTTCTCTCCACGTGTATCTTCTGTAAAAATGTCATTTCTGCTACGATCGTTTCATCAGTATATACCTATGCATTTCTGTGCATCAAGTAAAGAACGAGGTTTCTCCCCGGCCTGTGCGGTAAGTAACTGAAAAAGTGAGCCTATCGGCCATCGTAGTAGAATTCAGTCGCACAATTCACAGCTCTGTGTTCACAGAAATACCACACAGTCTCATAAATTACCATGGGTCCTCCTTGCGCACTTTGCTACTCCTGAGGTCAATTTGGCTAACTCAGTGGCATTAAATTCAGAATCCTTTCACGTAGTCAAGTGACAAATTGTTTTTGAATTCGTTTGCCTGATAGCTATCATGACAGAATGCTATGTAATAGGCCCGATAGTGGATACTATAACATATTGTGAATTAACTCATACATCCATAGTACAGCTAGTGACACTTACCTGACATTGCTCTATTTTTCACTTCTGGAGCAACATCATGCATTTATTTTGTGATTTAGTGAGTATCTTCCGGTCGGTCGCATTCAATATGGATTTCTACTTCACACAGTTTACTGTATCAAACGTGATAACCGATATGAGAAAGAGACGTCGCCGTGACTAAGTAATAATCCAGTCATATATGAACCAAAATTTACATTCGTATTAAAATCTACGGCATGCAGATAAGTAATCCTTAAATGTATTTCAATACGTGATCGGATATTTTGCATTTTCAACAAGATTTCGAAATGTGCTTGAAACTTCCTGGGGGTATTAAGGTATGCCATCATTGGTCACGCAATCGGGTTCTCGTGTTATCTTTACTACATACTGTCGGAAACATAAGTTTTCTCATTCCTAGACTCCTGAATGTTTTGTCTGGGAACAATGTTGTAGTATTCGTGCTGTCTGACACATCCTCTGCATCTCTGGATGAAATTCCCGTTTTTTCTCCACAATCGGCCAGACCTATTTCACACACTGTCAAGTTTATTTTAACAGTCAACCTGTAAAAATGACAGTAATCTGTAACTCGTTAGAACAAGCTTTTACACTGTTTCAATTCTTTTATTATTCCACACCATCTACTTTTTGTTTCATCTGTTTAGACCAGAAAAAACAGCAAAAACCGTTCATTGTATTCCAAATCTGCGTGATAGTAAGTGACACGGACCCATTGACCTTAGGTAGCCTTGTTGAGCAACTGAATACATCTCCAAAAATGACTTTGATAAAACTGAATGGATCCATTCAAAATGTAAACCTCGGGGGCGGGGTATTAGGACGTGTTTCGTCCATTCGATTGATCATATGGGTATGAATTGAGTTTTGTAGACTGTATTTTGCTCATTTATTTCTATACTGAGCCCGACCTACAAATGTATTGTGCTGATCCAGATTCAAGCGTATCTGAGAAATTATCGGTTGCGATAACTTCGGAACTACAATTTGGCCAATTTACCACACGTGGAGCACGATGGAATGACTGCTTTTAAATGTTGAAACGCATGAATTTTGGCTTCATTTTGTTAAACGTTACGTGTTTCGGTTTATCTGTCGCGATAAATAGCAATGTATGTCTCGTGTGGTAATGGCAAGCAATGACTTCACCATATTCTAAGCTATCCAGATAACGGTCAACCCACCCTTGTCATTGTGGTCAGAACCATCACTGGGCATCCGGAAATGGTCATTTGATAAACTTGTATGTCAACGTCTTAAAACCCCTAACCATGTCCCCTTTGCTGATCCAGGGTATCAAACTTGAATGCCTTGTAGTTGTTAACCTATACTCGATTACTATGAAATAGCTCTGCTGCAGGAATACTCACACACACACTAATCAACACCAGCCGGCAAATGAATATATATATTTCAAACGTTTTGTCATTTAACAAGGTTCAGCAGCGCAAAACCCACTGAATACTCTCGTCGCAAAACCTCCTTTTACGTGCAACCTGCCGTTCTCTGCGCGGAGCCCACATAAGCAATATAGTTCTTTCGTTGTGAATGTTTGATATGTATCATTGTGTCTGCTAAGTTTAAACGATTTTACACAAGTTGCTGAGGAAGGTACCCTGGTCTCCGATTCAGGAGAGACGGTTATACCTTTGTATGCAAGGCGTCAGGTGACAGGTTTCCACTAAGAAAATGACAACTTTCACAAAATTACATGAAAGACGATACGGTATTACAGCGGGAAATTCTAGTGTGGCGCTAGTTAGTATATCACATATTTTCCTGAAGAAATCAGTATCAAACTACCCCCCAGTAGAAAAGAGTGTATTTCTTGTTTCTCACGAAAATATGCACACTGGTGTAGTTGTACGGAAGTCTACAACTCTCATGTCATCCGAACCGTAACACAATAAAAATAACTTTGCCTCCGCCCTTTGTTTTAAAAAAGATGGACAATCAGCATTTGTAGTTTCTCGTTTCTTTCCGCTTCACTCGCCTCAGGAGGCTGTTGATTAACTAACTATCGATTCAAAGTTGGTATGTTTAAACCAGATAGGAAATTTTGGTTCGGAAATAAAATAAAGTCTAAATAGGGTTCTTACTGACAACAGCTTGCATAGAATCCTGCAGGCTAAGCAGTCGAGGAGTCCTTCATGTTACCATCCACCATCATTTATATCATATTTGTTAGACCCTCGAAAAGTATCTGGTATTTTTTTCCATACAAACTGCAGCTGAAGTTGTTTTGTCACGTCAAGAGTAACAGAAAGATTTTTTAACACAACGCAATTACCCGAAAGTCTCCACCTAAAGCGCAACTAACTGTCACCTCTAGACATGCACAGTAATCGCCACAGTCGAAGAAGGTTGACTTGTAAATTCTGTCTTTCCGTTCCCATTTCTGATGTATAAATCATTAGACAATGGGATATATTTAAAAATAGGTGAGAGATCCACGTTTTAATGTAATGGTATATTTTCCCCGTTCCATCATAATGGCTGTGTTTTTGGCAAGTGTCTGAATTCCTACGTCGTACAAAAATATTCGTATGCTGGGCTTCGCCAGAATGGTCTATCACCCATTGTGTTTGTCAGACTGCTAATGGAGGGACTCATTATTTTTATGATACTTGTTCAAGCAGCCTGCTTGAACAAGCATATACTTGTTACTCTTTTACTTTGAGATAAAAGCGAGAAGAATTTGCTACCATAAATTCTACTACAGCTACTTTGTGTTTAACATATGGAGATAACTGTGCATGGAGAGGAACCCTGTGACCTTATGTCCGCACCTGTGTGTGCTTATGAAGATTTAAGGTCTCGATATCATACTGGTTTTCTCTCCTTCTGGGAAAACAAGTATAGGTTTGTGAAGCCATTTCTTCGGCAGTCGATTCCGTAAAGTTTAATCCGGCTTCATTTTTATTAATAGTGTTGTCTATGTTATTGTTTTTGAAGATTTCGTATAACGATATTTTTTAGTGGCGGGTTATCAATTAAATTCAAATAAAGACATTCAACATTCATCGCAAATTTTTTGTTTGCATCAATTGAAATGTAACCCATTCAATTCTATTAATTGTATACGGAGCGTTTCTTGACAACCTCAAAACAACGAGATGAAATATGCGTGATCATTGTATGTAGTGTTAAATTTGTAATTTGATTAGACCGTGAGGCCTTTGTGAACCCAAAGTCAGAGTATGGATTTAATGCACGTTCGCATTATTTTAAACTGCTTATAATCTGAGGTTATTCTGAACGATAGCAAATTATAGGAACCGAACAGGAGTTTGCACCAACGGCTAATTAAAGAATACATATGTATAACGAAGAATATGCCTTCCCCTTCAAAACCAGCCGTATTCAACGTTTGACGCTAAGTTGAAAAATCTCATCAGTTCAATTACAAGCTTCAGTTGGTCCGCTTTCGAGATATTCTCAATGTGGTTCCTCTGTTCCGCATTTTGATATTTCCCGTTTTGAACCATATTTATTTGCCCTCGTCTAATCCGCCTTAACGTTGCTTGTCACTATACTCCAGTTACTGCACAAGTTGCATACATTCTGCACAAACCAAAAAGAACAAAGTCAGGCCATCCTCATTCCACGAGGAACACCAACAATGGTTTCTGCCTTACTGTTAAATCACATGGTATTAAAGAAATTGAGTGCGGATTTATTTTGAATTACTTTTATCATTTTTATCGGTTACGTTCTAACTGCGTGACTTTTTACTAATACCAAACTGATAGATTGAAATAAATCTCTGTTCCGATCTTTTTAAAAACAACGAGTTCCTAAATATTTGAAAGAAATTCGCACTGCTTTTGCGCAGTGTGTTGACGTGAAACGTATAAGCATGAGATAATATTACAGGTGACCTTATTCATGAACATTGATATGTTTTTGTGAAAATTTCTATGTATTGAGTATGCCGCGTTTCCAACGAGCTTCCAGAGTGCAAGTCTTTCAAGGCATGTGGACCAAATTAGAACAGTCAGGTCCTCTTAGGGGTTAGTATTTGAGTTTTAATGCTCAAGAGCATACCAGTTCCCTCGCATCACAGTATTGTAAAAATATCTGTAGTGTTTGAACCGAAATTGTTATATCGTATTATGTAGCAATGTTGTTTACATTTACGCTGAACCATTTGAAATGATATTCATAGCCGGACTGTCATTCTATTTAACTCTAAAATATATATCTAATAGTATCATTTTCAACCATTGGTGTCCTTTCAACACTAATCACCTTCATTTCGTCATTCTCGGATACTCGACACAACCAACACTGAATGTTCTATTGCCAGTTGTAACAGTTGCAGCATGAATGAGCATACTACTTATTGCTTGATCTTCAATCGTGCCACATCATGCTTCCTATTTCTCATGTTGATCTGTGATGGTTTCGTGCTTGGTTGACATGTTATAGGTTGCATAACCCGAAAGCTTACGCTGAAACCATAGAAGGCTGTTGTCTTAGAGGATTCATTATTTTAGTCTATTTTCAGCAACCGCAACGGAGGTTCACTTATATTTTTGCTAACATGTAGAGACGTTGTTAGCGTAGGAGGCATGTCAAACCACTCAAAATAAAATTGTAGGATGCCGACTGTTTTGTGTTAGTTTTTACTAATCTTCAGTTGAACGTTCATTTCAGACGTCCGACTAACTTTATGCATTGTTCACTGGGTTCATCGAGGTCCGCCATTTCAACTTAAGTGAAACGTTCTCAATCGTTGGGTTGTCAATTGCAGTTAGCAGAACAATTACTGTGTCTACAATCGAGAGAACCAATCAGTCTGAAAATTATTCACACAAGGTTGCAGTTAGGCGTTTGGATACGGGTGATCGGTTAAACTTAGTGTGGGATTACTAATGTTGTGGTTAATAAGGTGGTCCTACAAACATGAGGGTAGGAGTGCAACTTCTAGCTCGGACAGGTGTATGCGCTACTGTTGGGCTCTACAGGAGTAAAGCTCTAGTCTAGTGCTTTCTTACGAAGTGGGCCGGCCGGCAGGTTTATCTAAATATGAGGACTGTGAACGAATGCGGGTGGCTTGAAATAGTCTAAGTCTCTCAATTTCAATTCAAATTACTTGCACCAACTAACATTAAATATCTGTCGTTTGTCAAAAGCGACAAGAACGCGCGACGACCAGTTTCAGGTTAGTCACAAAGTTTGCATATAAGTGTACTCTATCACAATGAGGTTGCATCTTTCCTGTTGTTTCAGTGGGCCAACTATGAAGGATTATGATTTATCTCCTACTATGTAGTCATTGATATTCAGCGCAAATTTTCATGACATCACACATGATGAAACCAGATTACACCAAACAACGATTGTTAACAAATGTGTTTCATGTAATTTCCCTTACAGCATTTATTATTATATCACTTTTCTTCAAACCTGTCAATTCCGATGTCCATATTTATAGGTCCTCAATTTGTAAAACGGCAATTATCCCATCTTTGCTGCAGCTTACGTTGTGAGGCTAAAATCACACCTGAGTTACGTACCTTCCTTCAGTACTTGATCTGTTTTCTTGCCCTTATGTTGCCCTATCAAGAGCAGTATACCTTTGTTCGGTCCGAAAATGTGGTTAATGAGTCTTTAATTTGTTTTCTAGGACATTGCTGATTTTTGCCTTATTGCTAGGTTTGGAGTAATTTAGTCGATAGTCTGATCGACTTATTTAAAATTTGAAATATGAAATATGAAACCATTAAAAGTCGGTTTACCCACAGAATCCTCACATTAACCTTGCGATCTGATCAACAAGCATTATCTAAAATGGTTGTGTAACCAAAGGCTGAAATACAAAACCAGGCGACCTAAGAAACTAAGCATTGTATGTTACTAAACAAAACAATGGGGCTTTAATTAAAGTGTATCAGTAAGGAATATCTTTGAAGCGGTCAGGAATTGAAACGTGGACGGACATTCATCAGGCGACCTTCGCAAAAACCCAGCTGTTTTTTCACTTTAGACATAATCGAAATATCACATACAACGGGTAATCTGAGTAGGCTCGTGAAAAATACTCGGATTATTCAACTGCCTCAGAAGGAGACAGTTGGTTGGCGTACAGAAATTTGTTTGTGTTTACTGGCGGTTGAACAAAAAAATTGTCAGCGCGAACGTTGCTCTATCGTTAGCCTGTAGTTGCGTTGTCAACCGTAGCGAGAACACTTAACAACGACGAGTTCCGGTGAAAGCGAAACTCCAGCATATTTATCCCATCTGGGAGGGAGTGGTCAAAGCATTTTGCAAAAATGTGAAAGCAACAGTCGATTGAGTGATGTTAGGCCTGAATCAAACAAAATCTTCCACAAGTGATCGGTAGCCTACACTGGAACTGCTTGCCACTGCCTGCATATTTTGATACGCATATAACAAAATGCATTGAATGAGTCATTCACACATGGCTCGCTAGCCTTTACGAAGTGAGACAATAATACGCACACCCTACGTTTATCTACCAGCTAAGCCTAGTTCAGGAATTTTAGCTTACTCGACGGCTGCGACATTTACTGTCGAGCGGTAGCTGTAAACGGCATTTCTGGTGGCTCAGTTCTCCATTTCCGGAATCATTATGCTATAGTGGGTATCGACTTGTCTTGTTATCATATTTCCAAGACCAAACCAGTGCAGAAGGTGTGTGAGAATTGAGAAGAGGTAGACAACAATTACACTGATTGGTCAACAAATCTGTTGGTAATTGTTCCTATGCTGTCTGAGCGTGACACATTATAAAATGGGTTTCATCTGCAAAAACAGGTATTCGTTCCGTTCGTGTATTTCTAGTTTCGATGAGAAGTCCAGACAACATTTGTAGTAGCCAGCTGATCTAGGCTTGTTCTGAAGTGGACCAGATTAGTTCGCAGAAGTGAACCGGCAAATTAGAACGAACTGTACCGAAAGCGAAAAATTAATCCACTTATGTTCTTATCGGTCGCGTATAACATTGATTAGGTTGTGCTACAGTAGAAGACAAGAAAAATGTAGGTCGCTCGCAAACAAAATAATACTCTAATAAGTAAGAAGGTCTGAGGGTGCCATCAGTGTCAACGCAGCAACAAGCATATAGCAAGCAATAATTTCCAGAAGCATACAGTACACGGAAACATACTGTTTGTTGGAAGGAGGAGCCTCTTATGTAAACATGTTCGTTAAGAGAAAAGCATTCAATTATTGTTGGTTAATACACAAGTTTCTCGCATTGCTACACCAAACATTACTTACACTGGACCAATCAGCATTTCAGCACTGTAGGTTTTGAATCATGCTGTAAACGTGAACTAAGCAGCTTTAATGCTCCAACATAAAAGGCTCTTTAACTAACACTTCGAGAGAACGAAAGACAGCAAGCAGATTATTATACAAAGAGTGCTCTTCTGAATCTCAGAAGTGCACTGTTAACATCCATCTTTCAGTACTGGGGATAATGTATACGGATTCCCCCGTTCACCAGTTGTTAACACCATGACAATTATGACACTTCAGTGAACAATGAACTCAATAAAGTTAGAAAACGGTACGGGAAACATGTTTGTTCGTAGACATCTAGTGCAGTCAAATTTCCTCAACCGGTTTAACCCTATGAACCATTGCAAGATTGATGTACTGCTCCATGTCTCTAGAGAATTCTTTCCACAATTGGAAACATGTTGCCAAAAATCACCACAGGTATGCAATTGCTTCTGTTCTTACTACGATTATGACCCTCTGCTATTCAGTGCGATAATTTTTGTCTTTTCAGGGCACATATATTTCAAATTTCCTTCTAAATGAATGACAGTTTATACACAAGCATATGCTGTTTACGTGCAGCAAACTGATAACTGGAGCATAAGTGATTTCCGGGAATCTCGATTTTGTGTAACCGAACCAGCCTTGCGTTTTATCTGTTAACAAGTAAACATTGAATGATCAAATGTTAAAGCAGTTGTAGTTATTGTTTACTTATCCGTGATTGGCGATATCAATGGAATATATAGCTAAATTTAATTGATAAATGCACACTGTTAGTAACCTGCGGATAAATGTACGATATGCATTGATTGGACTGACAAAGGATCTGAATACAACAGTCCAAATGACATGATCCGCAGAACAAACTTATGACTAAAACACCGCAGAAAAATAGGGAACACACGAAAACAAAACCAAGGGATCTAAGTGATACGATCGAGACCGAGTTCAAAATTCATCCATAAGATCATGGTCAGGGAAGCGTTGAAAAATGAACAGGTTCATTCCGACGCTTAAGCACACCGAGCAAAGTATGGGTGTTACAATCTCAAAAATGTCAGATTATATCTGAAAATCACGTCATTAGGGAAGTTTATCCAGTGTTGATTCTGGTGAGGCGCAGTAAACACTACTAGGTTTTATGATTTTCAGATATTTCTGATAAAACTGGACGGAAATGATGGATTTCATTATTCATCAGAGAACACCATGGAACTCCGAGATACCCCAGCAGAGAACGACAGCAGAAAAATAGATCATGCATTGTACGAGGAAGTTCAACACATATAAAATAAGGAGAGGATGAGATTGTGAAGGTGAACGAGGGAATGAAAGAAAGTACGTGCGAGTACAGCACAGTGCAGTTGGAACTGAACAAAAACATGTGTGAATTTGCAATGAGAGTTTGTCATGCGGAGTTACGCCGTCCGAACAGACAAATAGAAATTCACCTATATCACCACGATACTCTACCAGAGATGCACCAAGGCATGCACGATGCTGTTCACACACACTTGCCGCAGAATGCGACTGCTGTTCAAAAACCTGGTCTTGTTTGGCGTGGCTTCCATTTCGGTCTGATTGAACTTTGAGGACAATCTGAAGTATAGACCGGGTGCACTCAAAATCCCTGTTTCCTGTTTGGGCATTGTTTTGTTCTAAGTATATGTTGAATGACACGTCTTGCAAAGTCGTGTGTTTGCCAAACTATACATTGTGCAGCTCAGCAAGTTAAAGATATTCCCGCAACCGATGGCACGTATGTTGATCATGACGTACATTTGACATAATTAGTTGTGACAATAGTATAAATGACAACGGCGTCTATTGATTGGTAAGTGAAAACCTATTGCCAAATGCACTTAATACTGATATACCACAAACATTCTCTATACAGGGAATCAATAAATGATAAAACAGAATGATAGGCTTATTAATCGTACGTTAAGCTAATCGTTTATAAGAGGAACGGTGCTCCTAATGTAGGTTCACCGGAGATATAACCAGCCTGATAAGAATCTTGCATATCTTTGGCGCAGATACGAGGAAACATGGAACACATATTCAATTTCCATGTATTTAGTGCTGGGTCAAGAGAAAATGGATACGATTCGAGGAGCGCGTTAAGTTGTTATTGATATGACGAGATACTAACAAACCTTTGTTAATGTACCACAAGCCCGCAGTTTGACCCTCACGTTCTGTCCACTCAACGATCGCACACTGCTGAAAAAACGCAGCAGAAATAATGATTGATAGTAAATAGTTCACACAGATTCGATACCCTCATTATACGAAACTTGTTTTGTCTTCGCTCAGACTTGTTGTGCCTGTTTGGACGTGAACTAGCTGATCAAACCTCTGCTCAGATAATCACGTAATTGGCTTTTGTCACGAATGCTTCAATAAAAACCGTGCTGTTGACATTGGGTATACACTGATAACTTATCTGGTCAACATTTCTCAGTTATCTCACATGTGATGTTCACAGAACCAAAAACAAGTTCACCGTAAACTATATGCTGGCAGATTATTATCAAAACAATTAGCTATGATTTGGGTTGCAGAAACAGAGTCAATTTGCCAAGATTCTATTTCAAGTAGATGGATAGATTATAAAACCCTTTCACAATACCAGGTGTTCATGCATAGTCTATAATCCGTCGATCTGGAAGAAATGAGCTAGCCTCCAGGCCCACACGCTAAAGGGAAATCACTCCATATGTGGATATTCATTCACGATACGAAACAAGCGGCCCTTTCGAGTTCGAATAAGCGAGTGAAACTGATTAGATAATTACGGACTGATATCTATCGAACGTCGCAAAGACGACGTTTCCAAATATACACGTGGCAAAATCAAACTATTTACCGCGTTCTAATCCAATAGTTATGGGTGCGATGTGCATCAACAAAAATTTACACGGTCTGAGCAAAAGCGATGCGGTTCAAGTGAACTGTGCGTCTAAGAATCTTGCAGACGAGGCCCAACAAAACGTTGTGTTAGTTATCTCTGGAAATGCAGGGGAAAGACCATCCTCTGCTCCGACTGGACTGATCGGCATCGGCGGATGGAAGCAACGGGACACATATTCCTTTCTGTAAACTACCTCCACTTGTTAACAGTCGTGACAGGTGATAAAACCTAGCAATGGACGCTTGTATCCATTCGATATGACTTAGAGTGTTGTAATCCTGAATCTCTCGACTAACTTAGCTGTACCTTCTCAACCATTCGCAGATCTTAGTAAGGTTTTCAATATGACGAATTTGTAAATCTTCTGCTATGGGACCCAGCATCCACTTTTATATGTCCATAAACTCGGCATGACCAATGGTCAGGTTGTCGAGCAAGCTTTTCTATCCAGAATCACGTTACGTCATTCCAATTCTGTAATCACGCGGCTTGCTGATACAAACGCAATCGGTAGACTCGAGTCGGCTCGCTGTGTTCAGAAACAACTGTTCGTGAACCTGACACTTTCTTGGACTTAGTAACCTATCTTCACTCGCTGACTGAGCACTCACCCTCTCAACAGTTTGCTATAAAAACCGATATGTGTTATCACAAATTTTCTAATGACGAATCAATACGAGGTGCTTGCACCTACAAGTTTTTGCGTTTTAACCGTTCTATTTTGGAAGTTTTGTTATCAAGTTTAAAATAAACATTATTGCCTCCTCGTGAAACAGGCATATATTAGAGGAAAATACTTAACGTCAACAAAGTAACACGCTCATTGAATATGGAGCAAGTAACACTCACGGACTTGTCGTCCGAGTAGATATTGTGTTTGAGGCTGAACACAACCACATCACTTCTGATTAATTTACTTACTTGACAAGTTTTGTTCCTAAAGTCCAGTAAGTTTTACTGAGACCTGCTTTTGAATGGCGGAAGTACGTAAGTGACATGTTAGTGCAAACACATTTACGAACCAAAGGATCAACCTAATATATCTGTGGAAGATATGTTTGAACAGAAAAATTCAACTAGTTACAAATGTCTTCCGTGCTCATTCGATTTTTTGTTGAGTATCCATCTTGCGCATATGAGAATAGATCATATTAGATTATATCTTATACGTAAGCCAAACTCTGGGGGTATTTCACTTGAAGACCACAATGGTCAGAAGTAAATTTGTTTCCGTCCATGCCGTTTGGCTCCAAATCTTGAATAATGCTGTTTTTTCCTTGGTACTTGTTAAGACTGATATTCAGATGAGTAAAAGGGAGATTGAGATAAATACCACCTGATATGAAACGTAAAATTGATCTTGTTGACCGGAATGCTTGATTAAATTTGCATTTCTTTAATCAAAATACAAAACCAATGCTCACATTATCATCTACAATCTTCTTATGATAATTTTGCCAGTTGAAATCGAGAATGGAATTCCGGGAAAAACACATTCTAAATTCTGTTTGGTAAGTAATCCCTTGGATTACTTCGTGGATCCCATAAAACACAGACAGTTGTGTGGGTAACTAAGTCCAAAGTTTAGATTTCTGAACTTTCAGCATAGCTTCGCAGCTCATTTAACATTACGTTCGAAGCATGTCGTTTCTGTTGTCTGTTCGAATTCAGTAAACACAAACATTTTTCTAATTGAGCTAATTGAACCGCTGCTGAACAGAATATATTTTCATACACAATATAAACACACTTTGTAAGCTGGTCAGCTAAACCAATTGAAGCATTTGGTTGATATCATTATATTTTCAGTTAAATAGCCATGAGTCAAGCAATCGTGAGTATGCTGTCAATGACACACTGTAAGGAAAGATAGAGAGATAACACAAATACGGGGCAAAATCTGGTCCAGATTTTGTTTTAAAATATGCATGACTATACATGCGAACCATCATTATAAACCAGGCCATCGTGACAAATAGGACATAACATTTAACGGTGTATGTATGACCTCAGTAGTTGACGTCTTGTCACAAACCGTTCATCACGACGTCAACACAACTGATTTATGTAAACTGACGATCACTGACGTTCCAGCAGGGCTGTCGCATTTCCAATTATATCTCGTTCGTAATAACTATCATTGCAAGTACCAGAATTGTGACAACAGCCAAGCTTTCCTGGGGCCACCAAGCTGACCATTGCGCAACTGACCCCACATTAAACAAAATGAGTGGTTTCAGGTTCCACACGTCTTACATTTCACTCGTCATTCTTTACCCGGGCAGTCTTCTACCACGTCTCCAGCTCCAACAAATGCAAACTGCATGGCATATCTGGGTTCAGTACATTACAGAAGTGAACATGAGTCCCGTTGCTTCCATCCACCGATGCCGATCAGTCCAGTCGGAGCAGAGGATGGTCTTTCCCCTGCATTTCCAGAGATAACTAACACAACGTTTTGTTGGGCCTCGTCTGCAAGATTCTTAGACGCACAGTTCACTTGAACCGCATCGCTTTTGCTCAGACCGTGTAAATTTTTGTTGATGCACATCGCACCCATAACTATTGGATTAGAACGCGGTAAATAGTTTGATTTTGCCACGTGTATATTTGGAAACGTCGTCTTTGCGACGTTCGATAGATATCAGTCCGTAATTATCTAATCAGTTTCACTCGCTTATTCGAACTCGAAAGGGCCGCTTGTTTCGTATCGTGAATGAATATCCACATATGGAGTGATTTCCCTTTAGCGTGTGGGCCTGGAGGCTAGCTCATTTCTTCCAGATCGACGGATTATAGACTATGCATGAACACCTGGTATTGTGAAAGGGTTTTATAATCTATCCATCTACTTGAAATAGAATCTTGGCAAATTGACTCTGTTTCTGCAACCCAAATCATAGCTAATTGTTTTGATAATAATCTGCCAGCATATAGTTTACGGTGAACTTGTTTTTGGTTCTGTGAACATCACATGTGAGATAACTGAGAAATGTTGACCAGATAAGTTATCAGTGTATACCCAATGTCAACAGCACGGTTTTTATTGAAGCATTCGTGACAAAAGCCAATTACGTGATTATCTGAGCAGAGGTTTGATCAGCTAGTTCACGTCCAAACAGGCACAACAAGTCTGAGCGAAGACAAAACAAGTTTCGTATAATGAGGGTATCGAATCTGTGTGAACTATTTACTATCAATCATTATTTCTGCTGCGTTTTTTCAGCAGTGTGCGATCGTTGAGTGGACAGAACGTGAGGGTCAAACTGCGGGCTTGTGGTACATTAACAAAGGTTTGTTAGTATCTCGTCATATCAATAACAACTTAACGCGCTCCTCGAATCGTATCCGTTTTCTCTTGACCCAGCACTAAATACATGGAAATTGAATATGTGTTCCATGTTTCCTCGTATCTGCGCCAAAGATATGCAAGATTCTTATCAGGCTGGTTATATCTCCGGTGAACCTACATTAGGAGCACCGTTCCTCTTATAAACGATTAGCTTAACGTACGATTAATAAGCCTATCATTCTGTTTTATCATTTATTGATTCCCTGTATAGAGAATGTTTGTGGTATATCAGTATTAAGTGCATTTGGCAATAGGTTTTCACTTACCAATCAATAGACGCCGTTGTCATTTATACTATTGTCACAACTAATTATGTCAAATGTACGTCATGATCAACATACGTGCCATCGGTTGCGGGAATATCTTTAACTTGCTGAGCTGCACAATGTATAGTTTGGCAAACACACGACTTTGCAAGACGTGTCATTCAACATATACTTAGAACAAAACAATGCCCAAACAGGAAACAGGGATTTTGAGTGCACCCGGTCTATACTTCAGATTGTCCTCAAAGTTCAATCAGACCGAAATGGAAGCCACGCCAAACAAGACCAGGTTTTTGAACAGCAGTCGCATTCTGCGGCAAGTGTGTGTGAACAGCATCGTGCATGCCTTGGTGCATCTCTGGTAGAGTATCGTGGTGATATAGGTGAATTTCTATTTGTCTGTTCGGACGGCGTAACTCCGCATGACAAACTCTCATTGCAAATTCACACATGTTTTTGTTCAGTTCCAACTGCACTGTGCTGTACTCGCACGTACTTTCTTTCATTCCCTCGTTCACCTTCACAATCTCATCCTCTCCTTATTTTATATGTGTTGAACTTCCTCGTACAATGCATGATCTATTTTTCTGCTGTCGTTCTCTGCTGGGGTATCTCGGAGTTCCATGGTGTTCTCTGATGAATAATGAAATCCATCATTTCCGTCCAGTTTTATCAGAAATATCTGAAAATCATAAAACCTAGTAGTGTTTACTGCGCCTCACCAGAATCAACACTGGATAAACTTCCCTAATGACGTGATTTTCAGATATAATCTGACATTTTTGAGATTGTAACACCCATACTTTGCTCGGTGTGCTTAAGCGTCGGAATGAACCTGTTCATTTTTCAACGCTTCCCTGACCATGATCTTATGGATGAATTTTGAACTCGGTCTCGATCGTATCACTTAGATCCCTTGGTTTTGTTTTCGTGTGTTCCCTATTTTTCTGCGGTGTTTTAGTCATAAGTTTGTTCTGCGGATCATGTCATTTGGACTGTTGTATTCAGATCCTTTGTCAGTCCAATCAATGCATATCGTACATTTATCCGCAGGTTACTAACAGTGTGC
>JTDE01000518.1:0-54169 GCA_014338405.1 Paragonimus skrjabini miyazakii | reverse complement strand
CACTGAAGTGTCATAATTGTCATGGTGTTAACAACTGGTGAACGGGGGAATCCCTACACATTATCCAGAGTACTAAAAGTTAGACGTAGTAGGTAGTTCTGCGTTGTCCAGTTCATGTTGTACAGTAGGTCTTTGGTGAAGCCTCGAGTTAAACCGTCTTCTGCGTTGTCCAGTACATGTTGTACAGTAGGTCTTTGGTGAAGCCTCGAGTTAAACCGTCTTATTTATTGTGCTTTTCATTCTGTACGAAACAACTCTTCTAAGTGGTATCTTTTCTTGAGGAACATTTCTCCTGATTTGAGTCTGGGATAAGTGGACATGTCAATTTTTCAGATGGATCTCTCTGGGCTGTGTTCCTAATGTACACAGCACACTTCTGAATGTATATGAGATATATATCACCTAGAAAAATTAAGCCAAACAAGCAAAAGCTTGTCTGGAAAATAAAGGCGAATGACAGAACATTTCAGTTTTCGGTATTTACACAACACAAATTGCATTTCTCGCATGTATGATAGCTGAAGCCCAGCTCGCGGAATATTTTCACGGAGTTTGCGCAATCCTCCGCAGTGACTCGACCGAACTTCCCAGATCAAAATTATATATTGAGTTCATTCTTCGAAAATACTGAATTAATAAAACCTCCATAGTGGTCGTCAGAGAAACATTGTGTCAAACTAGTTGACATTAGGCTGTTAACCCCTATGCCAAACATAACGCTTATGTGAACATTTTATCCAGGGAAAGCGAACAAGATATGTATTAATTTCAAGTGAGGTCAACCACACCATGGAGAGGTTTATACACAATCATGTCACAATTAGTGTGTAGCTGGAATCGTGGCAGTTTGATCTTCTAAAGTATTGTTGGTGGACCGTTGTAACCTCAAAGCCAGAACGAAGCGCTTCAATTCGTTCAAGGCTGGGTTTCCCAATCGAATTCCGATCGTTTCATGCATGACCTAAAATCGGCATACCACAGATTCTGATTGACCGTCCATGGTCCGCTGCTGTTTCACATAGATATTTTAATATTCTGCCTGATAATGAATACCGAATGAATAGTACTGAAATTGATCCAAGCGAATAGAACAGTAGGTATGTTGTGACTGCACAAGCCGCTCGGCCTGCAGGTTCGTTTATTGCACGAACTCCCGAACAGGTTATGTTAAACATGGAATCACGAACACCTACACTTATTTTCACCGCTGACACGCATTCGCACACATTGGGTAGCAGTACGTTGTCATTCGCCCTGATGGCACTTTTCAAATATAGCACGTACACATTATCCCGATAGTCTCTTCCGGTCCGTCGTCTTCCTGGCGCCGAAGCCTGCCCTTTTGTTCTTGAAGTCGCTTGTGAGTAGTAGACTACTCGCAAATGGAACTGCTTGTTATACAAGTAGTATTCTGAATAGAAAAACTGCACTGGTTTCTCTAACACACACTGGATATAGCTCGCATTTTTTTGCAGTTTTCAATTCTGGGTGAAATTTCCTCTAGGCTGTTACGAAAAGAAATATTAGGATGGAGTTTCTATCTTGGTAGAAGTTGTTAGTATTTCGCATCGCTGCCACGAACATACTTTTATCTTCAGTATACTTTATCATGAGTTAACACTGTTATACCACTAATTTCACATTGTGTATGACCGATATGTCTCACCCTAGTGCTCAGATATCTTCCCAGTTAAGAAGTGATATCGTAACTAGCATCCAACTAGAGGTGCACCCGTAACTTTTTCAGTAACAGCAGCTTAATACCGCATGTTCAAGAGTGTTCTTATCATTAAGGTTACTGTGGATTTTTCGGCATAAAATTAATAAAGAATATCTCCCGTGGAACAATTCTCGATTCGTTTGATCGATTCGAAACAGACTCTTTGTAGTTTGAAACAAAAACTTGTGAACAGTTAATAGCAACTCTGTTGATTCGTAACAACTAACCGAATCAGGTGTCCGTGTCCCTAAAAGCAATTGCAGTGAATGCTGCTCTGTTCCCCTAGAGTCTGGTGAATATTGAGATCAGACCTATCCAGATAGGCTTTGGTCAATTTGTTAACTGCTTCTGGTTGACGTGCGGTCTGTTCAGTGTGATTAGTCTATCCTGGTCAATGATCGCTTTAGCTCGCCAACCTGCCTATCGATTGGCGACTCGCCGGTTCATTTGCTTTTATAGAAATGGCAATAGGTGTCAGTACCATTTCCCAAGTGAATGTGAAGTTTCTGTTCCTTTTAGTATTTCCATATAGATTATTTTATTGGCTAGAGGTTATGTGAAATGTGATAATGTAATTAACGGAATGTGTTTGCGTGAGCAAAGGTCGTTTGCTAGATGTAGACCTCAGTTGACCGCATAGATTTTCACCCATGTTCTACCCTTGTTCGGTTACTGCCTTTTCGCTGCTCAAACGTTTGAGATTTTGTTTCTGGTACCCAGATTTAACGTGAAATGCCAACATTAACCAATTTTGACTTCACTGGTGTTAAGTACATCGTTACTCATGCATCCCTACTTGACGCACAGATACTGGAAGAGCTATCTGTACCCGACAATTGTGTTTGTTACTGCGAAGAACCCAAACAATTTAGCAACAGATATCACACTCCTGGACTCCGCACCACCTCCAAGTTGATTGGGATCGACGCACTGGAGTATTTTCTCTTTGACAATCATCCAATACTGATGTATTATAATAAGAAGCCGAATATAATGTAACAGCGTTTACGGTCACAATGCAATTCAACGATGTACTATTTACTACTAATTGCCAAATTTGATCATTAATAGCTTCCACAATGTAGTTTGTTAACATGTTGATGGCATATTAGGAAATTTGATTTATTCCTCGACGAGATTCGATTTACAGTTTGACGGACTTGCTCGTGGGTGACACCTACGAAATGCATAACTGTGCTCTCAAAAATGGTTAACGTCAGTCAAATGAAACTAAACGCACTGGCTTGGTTGGTTCAACAGGAAACTGTCGTTTATTGATAGCTTCAAAATACAAACTACCGGGAAGTTTATCTGGTTTAAAACCATCTGTCACACAGAGAAACCGACAAAATCGACTTGATCTTGAATGTACCTAAGCAGACCAGAGGAACTCGTAGTCGTAATATAAACTTTGCTGTATACGCCATGCCAGTCACCAACAGACATCTTCCTATTGACCAAGAGTGGCCAATAAATGGGTCATCCGTTACGTGGTTAGTGTTCTTTCTTTTCATATGGGCAGTAACCAATCAGCCGTTTGTGGTCGAACCGTAAACCATCATTGTAATCTGAAGGCTAAATACTTGGACTGTCCTTCCATGGTGGTCTGCCACCCAAAACTTTTTCCCCGGTTGTGGTTTTTATCTCCCGTAATGACCACTTTTGATGAGACTCGAAGGGGTCAAAACAGCTACACACGATTTCCATGGCGGTCACCAGAAATAACCGCAATCAGCGGCTCGTTCACTTAAACTAGGATTCCAGCTTCGTAGATAATGGTGTCACACTGATCGGGAAAAGGATATGCACTATTGACGAGCTCTAATGAGAACTAAACTTGAGTCTAGCACCTCCTTTCGAAGTGGGCTAGCCAACAGGCTTATCTGAATGCAAGGGCTGCGAACAAGTCTAGGTGGTATTCATTTTTGAATTAACTGTGTAAACGACACTTTCGCCTGATTAGGGTCTGTCCCTCTGGAAAACATTCTGTAAATCTATGATTTTATTTAATTACGTTTAGATTTTTCTGGTTGGATCAAAACATCGGTTGTAAATACTGATCTCTACATCAATTTCCCAACACTCTGCAATGAATCAGTGAATTCGTGTCCGTTCGAGCATGCCTTTTATGTATACTTGCGAGTATATGAATTTTTAGTCCGGTCCCAAAAACCGCTTCAAAGCTGTGGAAGGCCATCGGCCAATATGAAACATCGCATTCAAATTGCCTCACACAAAGGATTTTTTATCCGTATGACACAAGGAAACGTTTTGTTCTCCGATTACTGCAGTGAAAGGGAGCGCAAGTCCTCTGAACTTTCCTCTGCAAAAACCTACGCATTTACGTCAAATGGAATGAGAGCAGAGATGTTAACTAAATGTTTGATAAGCTCATACGTGAAGGTCAATTTCATCACAAAGAAACGAATAAGTATTTAAAGGTTCAATAGTGATTTCAGATTCATTTCAGCTACAAACTATATGGCTTCTTTCCCAGTGACTTCTATCATACGTGCGTTTTGGCAGAACTTCTCTGTTTATCCATTTGAACCTCAACATACGACTAAATGTTAGCTATGTTCTTATGTATTGCCTATCTTATGAGTAAAATAATTTTGGTCTTATAACTGTGTAAAATGGTATATACAAAATGTAACGCGTGTTCATTCAGTAGCAAATAACTTCAGTTTCAGAAGTAAACAGAACATTTTGTCTCGTTTGTGAATCTGAATGTCACGAAAGAAACATGAATTGGAGCGGTTCATTTCTCACTTGAAGCTGAATCGCAAACGTGTAAAACTGAAAAACCAAAACTTTTCAGAAATTATCTATCTGAATTTCTGAGAGTCCCCAAGTTTTTCCATTAAAAGGGCAGGTATAACTTGATGACCAAGTTATTCCCATCCCAACGAGGTGGCGTGCTTTGAGTGGTCTAAATGTCTCAATGAACATAATTTTAGGAGGTGGTACGTTGCGATCAAACAATTCGCGTGAAATAACTGCGTAATCTAATCAAAATCTATCAATTGGCAGATGCAAGTTTTTGCTTTGATTCATCAATACTAAACGTAAAACATGGCCCGGGTATTTTTATAACAAACAGGCAGTCAGTTAGCATAGGTTACTGCGTCCAGGGAGGAGTCAAGTTCACGAACAGTTGTTTCTGAACACGGAAAGCCAGCTTGAGTCGATTGATTGTGACTGTTTCAACAAACTGCGTAAATATTGGATCGGAATGACGTAAAATGTTTCTTAATACAAGAGCCTGATGGACAGCGTGACAATTGGTCAAGATGTGTCTAGCTACTTTGAAGGACAGCTATTTACGTGTTTCAGTAATATTACCGTTTCCCGGCAACGCAGGCTTATGCACCAATTTAAACGGGTGACCCTTCACTCTGTAATTTAGCTATTTGTTGTTTCTTTCGTCTTATGCACGATGTAGTCACCCTTTAAATCGGTCACTGTAAAGCCTGGGGTGGTTTGATTTCCAGGTGACTTGGCGATTATTATGATTTGATATGTTTGTGCCAATGGAAATAGGATTTTTTTCTTCGTTTGTACGCACATTTTATAAACCCATGATGCGGTACAACTTTGGTAATTGTACAGTGCACGTTGTAGAATGATTTGTATGCATTTGAGAACAACGTGACTCTTTGAACTGCTGCGGCAGTAAACCTAGCTGCCGTGCGCTAAACTACTTTTTAGTTACGGTCATATAAGTTCAATGCATGTCATTATTAGACCTCGGTTTTGTGCTAACTGACAGTTCCTCCTTTCTCAGGACAGCAGTTGAAACACACTCTGGAAAACTGGCGTCCACTGTTGTCATTATTTTGCTGGTAGTATATGGGATTCATCTTAGTTGTAGATTACCAGCCGACAGCTATACAGCCTAATGTCAAAGAATGTAAGTCAGCTGGTCATGTCAACCGAATATTCATCATAGTGATGTTTGACTGTAAACCTCGCCGCTTGCCGGAGAAGAAAATTTGGCCAGATGCGTGCGTTCACTTAACAAATGATATAACTCATACAGTTTTCATAAAAGAAATATGTTTCACTATTCCGCTCACTTTATGCTGCAGATTTTCAAGAAGAATCCAAAAAAACGTCCAGTGAATATGGTTTTTCAAGTGTAACTTTGACTGAAGTTGAATATGTTATTCAGATGTTTAGGATAGCCGAGCACAGTGAGGTGTAGATTTTTGCACTTACGTACCTCATTTAGGTCATTAAACTTTCAATAATAGCCATGGCCTCGAACATGGATCTGTTATTACACAAAAGGAAGAACATAAGCATCATAGTTTGCCAGGTAAAGTTGACATTGTGGGGCGAATGTATACGTCTGCAGAGAAACTAGAAATTCTGATGATTAGTCGGGGGTTTGGTTAACTTCGGGTTGAATGTCGTTCACACTGGATATCACCCTCAGCATTCAACTAGACTTTCCAGCCAAGTTCTTTCAACGAGAGTTTAGCCCGTGTTTGATCAAGCCAGTAGCGCGTTCATATGCATCACCATTAATCCAAAGTACTAATAGGCAGGCTTAATGAGTTTAGAGATTTCGACTCACCTCAGAAGTCCTAATCACCGGATCGCCGACTGGAATTAACAAGTAAGTTATTTTGTCTTTTGTCCAGTCGGTCGGACAACCGGACGATTACTCAAAACGGAAAGTGGTCGAACGTTCGAATATGGAAACTTCGTCGTGTCTAATGTGAGTTCAATGAGGTCAATGGCGTAGTGATCACCATGGTTTTCTTACGAAAACGTGGACAAAGTTGTAATTCCGGCCGTGGCAAAGTCATCAGTTTAATTGTATTCATCAACTCTTCACCGTAGTCTCTGACATCAGACTGAAGCCCTTGACTTAGGGGAAATTGTTGTTTAGGGAATTACGTGATTACGTTGAAAAAACGTTTCATTAGCGAATGGCGTTTAACTGAAACCATCTAACATTGCACACTAATCGGAGATATAGGTAATTTGGCTAATTAGCTTTTGGAACTGTTTTTGAAACTGCCCGCAAAAAGTCCGAAACTTTGTCTCGTTTTAATTTAATTTAAATCTCAACTGTTAGTTTGCAAGTAATTGGCATTCCATACCCCTAACCACCAAACATTCAAACTTAAACTTGATCAAAAATTTCACAAACGTCCTGTTGTTCCGTAATTGCGATAGTTGAATTTATTCCCGAATAGACAGAATAAACGTTGCAACAGTAATTAATCTTTGTTTATTTTTTTGAGTAGAAAATATGTGTTTCCATTTGTCGACAGCTGGACAGGGTGTGCAGCGTAAAAATATTAGATAACTGCATTTCAGGAATGTGATCTGTTTGAGATTAACCGTTGGAGTTAAGAAGGTAACTATTGCTTAATCTACATAAAAGATGGACGCCATAATTGTAACCCACGTATATTTTGTTGGCATCGTTCTGTCACTTAGAGCCGAAAGTCTAATTGAGGCTGCGGTTATTGAATTTGAAAAGACGGCTGCATTGACAGGTGATAGTAACCCACACCTTGCAACCGTATAGTAATATTGAGACATAACGTTAGCACACTCATCATTGTCTTATCGTGTGATAGGCATAGGAATTCATCAATGTAATGTTTGTGTTTCTGGAAGCTGCCGTACCTGTTTCAAAAAACTCATAAAACGCTGGATTTGGACGGGTTCATCTGTAAACTGCAAGCAGCTTGTTCTCTTGTTCGTTGATTAAACTGCAATTATCTTAATATCACTCTTTTACCGTTTGTACTACTCGCGGTCCGTTCTGTCAGCTCCTTCTAGGTAAGACCAATCCTCGACAAAAGCGTGGAACGTAAGACTGCTGCTATCAGAAGTTCTCCATTAAATATCTTGCAATCAGACTTTATAAAACTAATAAACAATGCACCATACTTTCATTTTTCAGCATAATATGTAAAATGCGCCTAGCAAGATTACTGTTCACCCTACCAAATTTACTGGCTCTTGTGAGTTACAAGATACAGTTCTAATAAAGTCCGTTTCTAAAAGGGTAAAACTTTCCGGCCGGCGTGTGTTGGTAAAATATTCTGGTTTTCACGCCACTGAGCAACCCATTTTGTTTATCTTTAGGGAAAGTCGGAAACTGTGAAGTCACAACGCAAAACAGAAGCCTTCTACGTTTTGTTTTGGGTCGAAAGCAGTCATTAGGTACCACACCAACGTTTTGACTGTAAATGTAACGGAAATTTACCATGCTCGCCTCGGACTCAATTCCTTCGTGTCTGTTATTGATTGGTCAATGAGGATAATGGTTACAAATATAATGAGTGTTTCTGCGCTTCTGAAAACGCTGAAACTGACTCGACTAGTTGTAAAGTACCTGTTCCAGATAAAACCGACTACGTGACTGTACATCGGCAATGGAAGCATATTTTCCGTCATTTAATAAAGGATTTTCGATGTGTACTCAACTTTTGGTCTTGTTGGACCGTGAACATTTATTCCCATTTAAATTAATGAAGTAACCCGAGTATTTGGGGCCATGTTCCCTGCTTACCATGAGGCCAAGTTGTATCACTAGCACAAGTGAGGAAAATAAAATCCATGTCTGATTAGGTGATCAAATTCGTACTGAACAAGACAGATGAGAAGCTCGAGGCAGGATTTTTCCTTGAATTGAGCAGGGAAAAAGGAATACTGCTTTTTATTTAATTACCTGCAGAAAAACGTTGATAACCTTTCTAGTAAATGTCTTGGTGGAACTCTGAGTGCATAAGGTAACTGAACCTATTAGGTTGTTGGTTTTAGTGGTGATGAGAGTATACAGGAATGCATCACTTATTTAAGTTAATAAATCTTGTATCACATTAACCTAAGTAATTTCATCGTCGCTCATGAACACTGGTAATCCTCTGAACGCCATGTTAATAAGTTAAATGAAAACAATTTGATATCATTTCAGTAGAAAGTGGAAATTAGTGAACCTAACCTCAACTATTGTGTATGCTTTCTTCCGTTGAGTAAGTAAACTATTGCGTGATTACAAGTAGCAAACTTTAGGTACAAGATCAGAATACGATGCTTTGTGTGATACTTATCGTGGAGACAACAGTTGTTAGGACAGTAGAAAAACAATTAGTTGCGTATCAGTCCAGTGAAAATAATGTAGTTGAATGCAGACCCGGAATAGTTATTGAACTTCGTCTATAAACAGTGTAACCCAACAAATAATAACGCACCAACTCTTACTGTTTCATCAGCTACAACGACGGACCGGTCCTAATGGCTGTGAGTGATTTCAATGTATCTCGATTTTGAACACAAAATCTGCTTTGTGTATTCGAGCGTGATGTCAGTGTGCACATTCCGCATATTCCATTTTCGTCAACGTTTAATGGATGTGCTCATGCGGGTTGGTTTGAATCTGCATACTAGCACACGGTGATGGTATCCATTCACATAGTATGTATACTTTAGAGGCAGATAAGACCAAACCTGAAGGGCTACCTAGAAGTTCTGCATACAAGGACTGTATAAATACGTTTCAAAAGTGCCAGTACCGTAGGGCCATATAATATGTAAACACTCAGACCCGGAGCGCGGCTACGGCGCTGTCTTGCAATGAATGTGTGTCTCCTGATATTCCAAACGAACCCAGCATATGAATGTGGACCTGTGATATTTACAGAGCTTACCTGCGTGTAAGTATTCTAATCTACTGCGACTTATCAGGTTTTCATGTTCTCATATCTGTCCTCATAATTGTAGATTGGCAAATATGTATTAACTTAAAAGTATTCACATATGGAATTGTGCGATGGCAGAATAAAAGCTGAATACAAACATAATTGTTAAAGATGAGCCATTCGGCTTAATATCTTTTTAAAAGCGGTAGTATAGTTTTCCGTAGGAATTTGAAAAATTATAACTTCATAAATTATTTAAAGTGGAATTCTGACCCAGAGTACCAAATGAAAGATGTTCGAATCTGCACAGTAATCAAACGATTGAGTTTCGCGGAACATATATACGTTTTAAAAGTATTTAAAAGATAATCGCCTAAAGTAATGACATTTTTTAGCTGAGCTCTCCTCAAGTAATTGTTAATCGTTTTGAACACAATCACTGAAATAGTATAGATGGCTGATGTAATGCAAAAAGGCATAATGAATGAAAAAGCGATTTTCTCCTAGCCCGGGCGATTGCTGCCTTCATATTGTAGAACTCACTGTGTTGTCCAAATTTCTTTTGTTCATCTCATCAAAATGTAGTATTTATTCATGCCGCTCTAAGCTGTTATGTAAACTTTGTGAAGCACCGCATCGAACGCTGAACGACACCCGAGATTTAAATGATCCCGCTGAATTTAAAAATGTCACTTTTCGTCTATCATGCGGTTGTTTGTTTTGACATTACCTTTTTCTAGTCTGTTTCAACTTATTAGGCCTTGATATGAAGTAACAGCAACGACGACTTTCATTTTACTTGGATACCGCTGGATCACCGCCCCCCAAAGGCAATATTGAGGCTGTTCAGTCCGACCGTACAGAAAAATTAAACTACAATTACAGCAGATTAATATTTGTTGACTGTTGATTGCGTTAGTGTCAAACTGACGTTCATATTTCTTCTGTCAGGAATGGTTTAACCGAAAGTCATTGTTTCGTTTGTTCATCACCAAGCCTATATCTTACATGCTGGTGTATGCTGATACTGTTCCCAGGTTATAGTGTTGATGTCAATATTCTCTTTATTTCCACCTGCATCTTGCTAGCTCGTTCATCTTTTAATACAGTTTGGATGTTAGTTCTAGCTCCAATGTAGCAGGCCATTGGGAGTCTGATTACCTTCCTTCGGTTCACATAATCCAAACTACTTACTAGTAATACGGGTTATATGCCCAACAGTGGCGTTGGTGGATTCCAGCAGGAACTGTCCGATAAATCCTGCCGGGGCGGTAGATCCCCTGGATAATTGGGTGAATTTCACATGAAATAGTTGGGCGGGTGTGTAACCGACTCCAAATATGAAATTTCCGAGCTCATGTAGTGGTTTCGTAGCTCATCTGGTAGAGCGCTTGCCGTGTTGAGGCATGTTGTTTCTGCCGCTGGTTCGAATCCAGCTTAAGTCGTGACTTTTCACAATCGAGTTTCATCTATAATCCAGGAGCCAGAAGCGTCTCTGACTTCTCAAAAAGATGCACCTGAATTATTCTCTCTATGACTATACCAACTGGACTGTTGTCAGTACACCACTTAGTGATATGACTAAACCGATAGACACCATTTATTTTATTCCCATACATTTCGAGAGGAAACGTGAAGTGTTCTAAGGTTTGCAACAACGGTTTTGAAGTTGCCCATACAGTCTCTTCCGTGATTGTCGCTTGCAGCGTTTTTCAGATTGAACATGGCACATGCATTGCTGAGGTAGATGTATCACATGTGGTTGTTTCTTTCAGAGATCAGTAGCATCTTCGAACTCTTATGCTTCGTCTGAAGCAATAATCATACATTACTGCAGTTCTTCAAAGAACAGGGTACTGAATCAAGGTAAGCACTGTTGTTGCTTCTGTAATCATACCACCGGCATTAATTGGTACTATTGCGAGAAAAACAACCCTATGGGAAAACGCGATTTGCAGTGTCTGATGGCCTGCCTCGAGCAACTGTGTACAAGTGTTTTTATTCAATCATAACACCTACATCAAACTGTAACTGCATTCAGTGCGATTATGCATTTCTGTTTTGACATTACAACCCTATTTATTGTCCTATTCATTTCTAAAATCCGTGAGAATGGTACCTGGTTTCGTTCAGTTTCCAAAAGTGTAGTAGTACATAGTAGCAGGTTACTAAACTTGCAGTCGTGACTAATGTTATACAAAATGTATAAACCCATCAGAAATGTAAAACCCATTTTAACCCCGTGCATTACAATCGCTAAGACCCTAGTTTATGTTTAAAGTGAAAAATACTGACGTGTAGATTAAGATAACTACAGTATCAAATTTCGCTGTCATCGCATTCAGTTTGACGTTCAACTATTTCCTCAATTTCTTATAGTATATCTTCGTTTCAGCCGTAGAATAACACAAACCATACGCGTTTGACCACGTAAGTATAGTTTCTGAAAAACGGAGGAAAATTTATGTTAACTAAAATTGTTACTGATTTGTGGGATTAACTTGTTATGTTTAACAATTGGAGCTTGTCCTTACGAGAGGCAAAGAAAAGTCCACAACCAAAGCTTTACAAAGTGTTGTGGGTGTACAATCATTTAAAACATCCGCCACGGGCATCCTGAGGCTGATTTTGTCTCATCTGATGGATCGTCTAACTTCACGCTAAAACGCCCCATGAACCGGTATAAAGCTTGATTCTATTTGAGATGATTATCGGATAAGACCGCCGACTTCGCAGAAAACGCCGTTTTCAAAAAGTGCACACAAGGACAAATAAATTGATCAACGGCAGGTATGCCCGCACGTCATGTCCCAAAGACTGTGGACATTTAGCGGGACCAAAAATGTACTTTGCAGCTGCACACAACTCCAACATGGACACAGCCAATATAGTTTCTTATGCACCTAAGTCAGATGAGTTTCAGAATTGTATATATTTAGTGCACTAACCCTGGGAACAGTCTTACCTACCAAAAGCTCTACTCTTAAAAAGCGACTGCAACGAATTAGCGGGTGATTAAAAAATGAAACACAACAGCTAAATACTACGATCGATATAGTTATTGGGGAATAATATTTCGAAACAGTGGATTCAAACACTGTCGATTTAGGAGGATTCACTCAGTACAACATAATTGGCAATCGCAATAATGCTTATTAAGAGAGTTAGGTTGACAGAACTATCTTTCAAGTCCGAGAAACATCAGAACACAAGATCAAAAGGATTGGAATTTATACGGTACTGTCGACAAAATTACAATAAATGTGCCGTTTCATGTTGGTTCTGAATTAACTCGATACACAAATTATTCGGCTCAGAATGAAGTAACTAAACATGAGTCCACAAGTAGTTACCAGTCAACGATGAATGAGTTAAAGCAATCGGGTACGCACTAAGGTGGGAGCGTGTCAGACCATACCAAGGAAAATAGTTTTACAAGATAGACAAGGATAGTTCTAGATCGAAAGAAAACATACATTTTGTGTGCAGCTATAGGAAAAATTGCATCGTGATTGTTTAATGCACACGGCTAACCCAAATGAAGACAATTTTAGAATCGGCCCGAAAGCAAAGCAAACACGCCTTAACGAAGTCACCGGTCGGCATCATACCAAACATGGGACGACAAACATACTAGCCGAGCTTCAACAAACCCAAATTAGTTCAGCTTCATGAGTTATGTGTTAATGGATTACGGCTGAAATGTGCTTCAGCTGAGAACCAAGTTTACAATATGACTACTATCTACTGAGAGCTTCAGTATTAACAGTTTTCATTGTTTAATCTCTATTTGTTTCTTTGTTCATAAACAATATTTGCGACAGTTGAGTTTGACATATCGTTTATTCCAAACCAGTGTGCAACTAAAATACTTGTAATATGACACTCTTTTCAGTACCGCTGGTCGAAATGCGTTATTTGGTTGCGATATACATTACTCAACAATGCGCTGGAAGAATCTTCTGGAGTATTCATCTACATAACACGCTGATGTGTAGAATTGTAAACAAAACAGTCATCAGTCATTAGCTTACAGTTGTCTGGAACGCCCACGAAGTGTTCAGAGAGAAGTTAGCGAAGAAAATATGCGCTTCAACGATAATCAACATTCAATTACACCAGCGGAATTGTTTCACAGCCCAAAGTACTACAAACACCTAAAAAGGGATCTTATTTCTACCTTCATAATAATTCACACCTTCAGGTCAGCCACCTGCGCATCACAATCTAAACCAACGAGGAGTCATTCGCTGGAGGTGACAAGAACTGTGCAAGTTACAAAGTAAACAGCGCTGCTGCGGTGTTATTCTTACATTAGAAAAGGCTGACTACTTCCGCAGTCGTAGCTGGATCAATTGGAGATGTTAAAACTCTGTTTGGTTAGCACATTCGTAAGAGGCTGTATACACTATAGGTTTCCTTACCATTCTTCTGACAAACTGCTATCAGTGTTCCAATGTCTCAGGTTTTGTTGTTGATACCGCTGTACGAGAAAGTTACATTTCCTTCCCTCCAAGTTGTTTTGTTTAGAACCGTCAACCATGCGACACAGTTGCTCCCAACCCACACAGGAATGGGACTGTAACAACCAATGTACCAATGTACCTCTAAGATGAAATCGTGCAAACTGTGCAAGAAAATGCGTAGTTCAGTGCTGTGCAAAATATGCAGCGAAAGATAGCAAAGCAGACACAAAGTTCTGAGAACAATATATCTGAAGGCGATGAGAAATTACAAGACCTGTCGGAAGCCACCAATCGAAGAGTCGTACAATTGGTGAACGCATGACAAAATATTTTCCCACTCCTGCGAAAAGATGATAATTATTTTAGAAGTGCAAACAGGTGAGCGATATATACCCAGCAAATGAAAACGAGATTAAAAGTGGCTAATAAATAAATTATTCAAACTGCTTGTTTATCATTTTTGAAGTAGGTGTCACTTTCTGAGGTGAACATTACAAGTAAGTTAAATCAAGTGTTACAGAGCCTTGAATGAAAACTACGATGCTATATTATATGGTGTGCAGTTACTTATGAACTGGAGCTTTCTGTCCAGTGGAACATAAAACATTATGATTGTATTGTAGACGTACTGCCTGAAGTCTGCAGAGTTTCTTCAGAACTTAAGAACCTGGTTGTTGAAATTTTGTTGTGTTCACCTGCTGCTTGTTAGAAAGTTAAGCATTTGGTTCTGGCGACATTTTGCGTGCCAGGCAATGAAGTAAGAGACGCAATATATTGACATACGTTTCCCAGAGAGCTCACCTTAGTGGCAAACGTGCGACTCGCTTTTTCCGACATCGATTATTTAGGTTGTCTAACCTGGCAATTTATACCTGTAAATGTGTCGAAGTTGGCTTGTGAATACAAAACGACCAGCGTGTGAACTTTTAGATCGATCCAGTCATTGCTAGTTTTCTATCTGCTTCAAAATGGTCCACGTTGTTTTAAAGTGCAGCATTTTTATAAAGCTTACAATGTGTGGTCTGCCAATTAACTGGTTCTCTCAATGTGCACTTTTACCTACGTCTGCAGAAAAATTGGTCAACTATTCGAAAGGCTGTCAAGTGAATAAAATAATCTGGTTGTTACACACGAAAAATGTGCACTGTTCTCCGTATGGTGGCAACAATATCTGCAAAACCGTTGGTACTACCATACATTTTCATGCAATGTATAATCAGCAAGGACCATAGGGGATTATTTGAAAACCACCACTGACAGTTTCTGTCCCACTGATTTTGTGAACTTTTTTAGTCGGACTGAGTTCAAAAAACTCACTGATGAGAATATGTTAAAATAAATTATAATTATTGGTTGAATGAGGACAAAAACGTTTGTTTGCAATAGTGACTTTGAAAGTTCGCTATCATCCGTCGTACGATTGCTTGTGAGAAACTACAAGCAAGTACGCGATGTCAGAAAGCAAAGTAATTCCGACAGTCGTAACAGAATTTCCAGTGAACTGTGCATAAATGTCAAAACGTGCGGAAAATTTGTTTACCAAACTGAAAAAGAATTAACTATACACTTTATTCTACGAACTTTTTCTAGATAACGTCATTACGTTTAACCTAACACAGAAGGAATACCAAGTCCGACAGTGTGTTATGGTAGACGTTCGCCTGAATTTCAACGTTTTCAAAACACGAAACGGACAAAATCACTGGTTTATGGGGAGTTTATAAATCACTTACCATTCTCATGGGCAAGTGTTCTCGAAACACGGAATAGAAATTATGGCAAAAGTAAATAGACTATGCACACGATATATATGCGGACCAACAACCTACCTTCAGTCTTGTTTTTTCAGGTTTGTTGAAGATGGCTTACAATTGTAGTCAGCTACTTTTGTTTAGGAAAGGACAGAGGCAGCACTATAAAAACGCTTAAAGGAATCTCAGTATTTATGTATATATCGTGTATTCATCTGAAAAAAGAATGTATTATTGTATTAACAGTTGCTTAGTGCCATCAGACAATGAAACAAATTAATTGGTCTTCTAAATCCAGCTGTAAACTAATTAATATCATCAGTGTAGACCATAACAGTGTATTGTGCACAAAAATGTCTCCCTCACAATTTTCTCTACTTTTAAAATGACTGATTACTACTCGCACATTATCTAAAGATCATGATATTAGTTGTAACGAGTTAATAACTCAAATGTATAATGCAAGGGCTCATATCACCGGTGGTACATAAATGCTTCTCATACGGACTACCAACTGTGCGAAAGAAGATCGAGTTTGCTCATTCTGGGACTCGATGTGAACGACAATTAGGACAATCCTTACGTCGGTTGCACTCACGAACCGGTGGCTGCCAAGATTTGTCATATCACGTTAATTTGCATGGCAGTTCTTTTGGATTGTTACTGATTGCATTGTTCATCGCATATTCTACACGGGGGCATGGAATCTTTCAGACAAACATGCACTGGTCCCGCGTGAAAAGCCCATACATTTCACTTGTTTTTCACGTGAAATGAATCTGTTTCAACAATCAACACAAGGTGTTACGTAGATACATTACGATAGTATTTTCCGCCCAATATTCCAATAATATTCGTAACCAATAAATTGTGTTGCATGTTTCAGCATATAAATGTTTTACAGAAAATAATATTTAAAAGGAACGCTAGATTGGACGAAAAACAAACGTTCAATCATCGTACGTTATTTGCAGATGTTAATCACCTTCCTCTTCTGTTCGCTGAGTAACAGTCTTCTAATAAATAAACTGATAAAAATTAATAATCATGAAATTCCCTTGCTGCTCCTTACGTTTGTTCAGCTCTTCATTCTGTTTGTCTGGTCATATGCGATGTGTTTGTCAAATATATCTCGGTTAAAACGACTTTTGCGCAAACTTGATACGAATATCAGAATGATTTTATGAATCGCATTCACATGTATTGCGCAAATAGGATTTTCCGAAGCTGAAAGAAAACAATGCCCCAAGTGTGTGTGTGTGTGTTTGCGTTAGCCACTTGTGAATAAACAAGAGTTAGATAAGTCACTACTATTCTTAAACGTCCTTATTTCTAGGCATTCAGACAGTACAGTTAGTTGGTCTGTCTATCGAAAAGCCACACGGAGTAGGCAGTACCTACCATTCCCCTCATTTTCGCCTGTGGCTTACAAACATAGTTTAGTGCGAACCATTTTTCACGCAGCAAGGAAAACATACCCAGTCGAGCATCTAAAATCTGAAGATGACCTCTTGGAGAGTGTTCTGCTTCCGAATGAATGTCCGGCCAGATTTACTGGACTTCACTGAAAGGAACGAGTGGCTACCCCCAACCACAATCAGTGCCGAAAAAACAGGTTTTTATCACCCTTCCTTACGTCGGTGACCACAATACTACCGATGTAAGTCGACAGTTGAAATCAGCCGCTGATCGCACATATCCTGCAGCGAAATTTCGCTTGTTGCTTTCTACGCGCAGGATGAGTCTCCACCGTCCCGATAGTTCTTTCTTTAAAAACTCTGCTCCTCATGTTATTTACCAGTTCACATGCAGTTACAGTGACTCGTACATTGAGACAACAGACCGAAACCTACGACAAAGGAAGACGAGGCACATTTTCAAGTGGCTAATGCAAACAACGAATCAACGCGGGTCAGTATGCCAACACTCGAACAGAAATCCGGCGTCTTCGATCGCGAAACACGTCATCGCAACAGGTCGTGTGGTTGACCCCGTCACTTCTTTCATGGTCCTATTGCGCAACCGCAACATAGGCTGTGGCGTTCTCCGAAGCATTGTTGATCAAGCGCCACGCACCGACCCTTTGGTGATAAAAGGCGCTGACGCACTCAATTTCATTACCGTGGTAGTGAACCCTGATTGCTCCCATGTAATGTTCGTTCATTTCATTGTTTTGTCGCTAAGCCCTTAACCCATATAAGTGAATGCTTGATGTAATCCAGTGATGAGAATAGACGAAATGCTTGCATCTCGCAATATCTGTCTTCTTGCTGTCGTAATATGATGTAAGCTTTGGCAATTTCTCAGCTTACTGTGTGCATAAAGTCAATTCAACTTGGTGCATATCGTGCTTGAGAATAGTCTACCGTTTTTGGTCAGATTCATAGACGGCATCAACAACTTTTTGAGTGAACTTCTTAACTGCTATTGGAACAATTTCAAGTTGTTTTTTATCTGAACCATAATGTTTCCCATTGAGATGTTTCCTTTTCAGTTAATCAATTGAAATAAAACTAAGCTTTGTTTGATACAACACCTAGAACACAAAGAATGAAACTTTCAAGTATCGGATATTGGCTGTCTAGTGCCACAATCACCTAACCATGTGCCTGCTACTGTAGAATGAACAACTGGAACAGTGGAATGTCTTGCCATTTGGTTATCAGAAAGGGCCATTAAGTTTGTGCTGGGGTCAGTTTAGCAAACTGTTACTTAGCCCACAAACCCAATTTCCGTTAAATGATTGCAAACACCCCAACATATTACAAGAATCTCGAAGTAGAATGACGCCATATGGTTGTAAACGTACAAACTGGACTGGCCTTGTGGCCAGTGAGCAGGAGGATGCTAACGGCAACAGATACCGGTTGTCTGCATTTCAGGGACGTTGATGTTTCTCGATTACACGGAATACATTACCCATTTATGCAAATGTTTCTTTACTCTGAAGGTCGAACAAATCTCGATTCTTCGTTCGCGATTGTTTTTGTGCTTGTTCACAAACTGGTCGGAACAGTGCGATGGGAATACCAACAGGTCCACCTCCTTCGGTTGAAGACACAGGCGGTGTTTTGGTCCCCGCTAAGGCAGACTTTCGCTGCGGTCTCTTAGAATGATCGAAGTTATTCATCCTTCCTGCACTTGCTGCCTACTACATCAGACATTAAAAGCAGTTGTGTATATAACTTGTTTTGTCTCATGGTGACCGCCTGTTCAAATGAGATTTTCAGTCTACTGTGCTTTCCTGTGAATCTCTTGGGATAACCAGTACATTGTATTGCGAGCGGGCTCAAGTCTAATTCCTCCGCGGGATCATCCTGTGTGCAGACTCGTCTTCCTCAGGTGAATAGTTTGTTCACTAGTGCGCGTTTATGATGGGCTGGTGTGTAACTGGTAGGGTTCATGTATTGGGCTGATTTCGTGGAATCTCTGTAGGTTGATCTTTTAGTAGAACCATGTTTTGGCGACATTCGAGTATAGTTAGAGACAGCGATGCTGCGCTAGTTTAACTTTTGGAAACCGTCTATGTTATAGGTCCCTAATGGAATCGTATGTATCGCGGCAACCGTTCAAGACGTTATTATGGTCAGTTCGTGAATGTCGTTGAGGTACTTGGAACAGGATGTTCGGAGGGAAGATAACCACTTTCAGGTGTAACCACCAATGTCTAGGTTAAGTCGTGTCTAATTGCCACTATCTATCCTTGTAACGCAGTTGCGTCTTGAGAGAGCAGAAGTGAACCGAAGATACTTGTCGAAGGGCTTTAAAATACCATTCCACCTAATTTTATGAGCCATGTCATTCGAATACTAACTAATACTATGTATTATGAGTTGCTTCCGGCATCTATACAGTTACATCGAAAGGTGACAAACATTTTGCAGAGAAAAAATATCCCCAAATTGAGCTGTTGATAACAGTAAATTTTGAGAATCCGTACAAAAATGCAAAACCGATCCAATCAAATAATACTCAAGCATGTTATCCGTGATCATATAATTTGTAAGGTACTAAAGACGATGCGCTATAGCAGACCTACATTATGGCATTTTTGACCTCCAACTATCCAGTTCCTTGAATGTCACTCTTAATTTCCAGTCTACTAAGGTATGCAGTTTTATCTATCTTTCTCTGCACAATTCTAGTAATTCCAACTTCACTTTATAGTCCAGACACTCGTCTTTGTCACACACAGATCACATCAGATCACCTACTTTGGGGTCTAGTGCATATGCTGTAATTTCCTATCAAGACAGATCAAACTGTGGAAACAAAATTATAATGTCGGTAAATTTTCCTGCTCAAGAAATTCCTTAACAATTCTATGACTGAAGAGAAATTTCTGCTTGACGGTACACAGCATCAATCTTCAAAATTAGTTACATTTGTGCTTGTGCACGAATACCCTCCAGTAAAAAACCTGCACATACGCGCTATTTTTAATCAAACCAAATGTTTCATTTGCACAACAAGTAAAAATATGGTAAGTAATCGCGGGTCTCAGCAGTTTTGTTCTGATTTCACCGTGTGAATTTCTGGAAGCACATAATTGTACACAAGAAACAGTTTAGCCAGAAGTAAGACGGTAGGCCATTTATCTCAACAGAGGTGAAGGGTTTTCTATATCCCGGAATAATAATCCACAACGTGGCTGAAACTGTTCTGCTGGCTGTTGATTATACTCTTAAAAATAGTCAATTGAACTCAAGTATGTCCAAATTAAAATTGGCCATTCCCCAAAAACAACGTTATTCGTAACTGCTGTTTTCTTTTCCCACCGGTTTAGAAATTTCAACAAAATAAAATGATTGAAAAATCAGTTTTTTTAATCTTCACTTGTCTCCTTTTTTCTGGATGTGATTACTCGCCGTGTACATATATTACTGGTTGTATTTCCGGTGATAAATACGCTGAGATATATCTTTACGTGAAAAGGTTCGCCGTAAATATTTTGCCCCACTTGTGCTCTGTGGCATCCGTGTTTAAACACTGGTTGTTACATTGAGTAATCTTCCACCGTATTGCCGACGATCGACATTTCTTCAAAGCAGTTCCATTCACTACATTCCAATGCTGTTTCCTCATACTTAACATTATCAGATTGCATCGACGCAGTGTACTTGGTTCAAGTCGTGCTAATCCTTTGAAGCACTACAGACGATTGCAAGCCGAGAGTTAAATGTTGCTTTCCTCAAACAAAATTCACGAGTGCAACATATTGTAACGATATCCATGTTGATCCAACCTGTAGGTTTATTTTAACAGGAGATATGCACACAATTGCTTACAGAACACACAGATTTATCTGAGGCTTAAAGATGGATTTTTGAATCTCTGAAAAACGTCCGTTGTGCTGCCACAAGTAATCAATAATCCGCAATTCAAGAGATGGTTTACGCACCCTGGGAAGTAAATATTCAGCTCTCATATATTCAAGTATTTATCATACAGAATATTTAATGAAACTCAGTTTTATTTCAAGATAAATTTCTTCGCGAGTGCTCGCCATTAATTAAAACAAGCGCGCAAATTAATGGACAACGGATGAATCGTATGCACGATTACATGCTTGAGCAGATTTTAAATGAGACTGATTTGAGGATATGGACAAACATTGATAAAACCCAGAATGGACGACACAGACGAAATTGGATAACGTTTTGCAGGTAAGCTTTACAACTTTAGGCCATTACACATTCAATGCAAGTATAACGAGAACTGAAGCCATATTTACATAATTATTTCATGGGTCTAAGAAGAAGTTGGGAATTATCGGTTAGAAAACGGAAAAAGGACCGTAGAGCAACAAAGCCAAAAGGGTGTAAACGTGCGTTAACAAAAGAGGTTAGGAGTATATTCGTTTCAAAATGACCTTAAAAATAAACACAAAACTTGAGTCATTTTAGCAATAGAAGCAATATTAACATGTAGAGACCAATTCGAATAGTGGTTCAACGCGACATCTAAATACGTAAAATATTGGAACATAGTGAAAAACCTATTTTCAGCATGTATTTGGAAACATGTATCAAGAAGATGCTTGCAAGCTGCTGTTTTCGAAACTTCAACACGTCTGGACGTACAGAGTGATGTATGCCAAATACAGATTTTTCTGGTCTGATGACAGTACCGTGCTATTTGGACAGGCCAGTCAACTGTTATTGTACACAGTCCACCAGACACAAGTTTTCATGCGTTTTTGATTTTAAAATTTGATTTGTCAGGCTTTTTATCACGAATACCACGGAATAAAATCAAGCTTGACATTCATGTGCAACATTGCTCACTGTATTTTAGTGTTTGGCCAAATTATAAGGCAACGTCAATCTCTTGTTCCACTTCTCTTAAACGGCAACAAAAGGTTTTCTCCCACTGTTTGGTCAGCAGATGGATGGGCAAATAAGTCTGGTAGCATTTGCAGGCAATATCTTTTGAATTGAAAAACTCACGTTGTGACCGATTTCAGGGTGATTCTAGTTGCCGAGTGACGGTCCACCCACTGGAGTTTCATGGATACATGGCCAGAACAGTGAATAACTGAAATTCAATCAACGACGATAGACTAGAACCATTAACTGCCTTTTGGGTTTCATCAAGGCTTCGAACCGAAAACGTGCGGCACAAGTCGGTAGGGTTGCGTCTTGATTATTGTTAGGCTAGCTTATCGCTTCGAATGAACAGGAAGGAACGGAGCTCAACTACACACTGATCTGATCTGTTATGTGTTCACGCTCAAGAAAACGGAAGATGTGACATTTTTGGTCGGCAGATATACCAGGCGGCACAAAGTCATTCAACTATCTGTCATCCAAAATACATCTATTTACATTAGGGCACTAGCGCGAGTTCTTAAGCACTTTTGTGAAATGCCACCATTATTGCCGACCGCTTACACTACTCATAGTAACTAACCAGGAACCTTACCGAATGCAGAGGCCACATCTGATGAATGACTTTGGTTCGGCCAAACTTGAGAAAATGCATGGACTGATAGTGCGCAATCCCTCGGAGGACTCTGTGACCGGATTGTGCATACTCTAGTATGTAACCTCAAAGGGTTGTCATCACTCTTTTTATTAATCCCTACAGACATTGAGCATGTTCTTCTGTAATTATTCTGAGTGATTAAATTCATTTTTCTAACCCTCAACGGCCCTGTTAACCCAATTGTAGCTGAAACAACATCCAAATGAAAGACAACTCCGGAGGAATTTCAAAGAGTTGCTTTGTATTTCCAAAGGACTAATAAGCGCACGACAGAATACCCCAAACCAAACGTTGTAGGGGTGAATTGAAGTGTTTAAACGCCGCCTTTCGCAGCAGTACCGTTTTTGACTACTACAACCCCGGTGTGTACTTTGATACCTTGTCAGTGTAATTACGATAAACCAGAGTTGATTCCACTGATGTCGTGAACTGGTGTAGCTTCAACATGGCCGGCCAGCATTATCCCCGAAACAGGCTGCTTGATTTGAGAGCGACGCATCAAATGAATTATCATTTACTTATATTCTATCCACTCAGTTATACAGACATTTGGAACAAGTTCTACCATTTCTGGAAATAACTTTCCCCGGGATGCCTCCAAGCACTCCCATCGACCGAATATTACTAACGAAAAACTCCGGTGATGGTTTAACAGCAAACCAGAATTTGAGAACCACTCTTAAGCGGCTAAAAAAGCGCAGTCTGAACGAAACATAGCAAAACTTAAGGTGAGTAGCTGTTGAGGTCTGTCCTGGGGCTCCTACTACCACATCTTACTGAGGGTATGTCTGATGAATGTCTGACCAAGTCTAGCGTCAAATACACAAATGGTTACGATCATTTCGTCAGCTCATGAGATAACCAAGTAGACTATGGGTTGCAAATATTAACCCCTCTCAAAGATTTGAAATAATAACAGTAACAGTAGTAACCTGCGCCGTATTTAAGAACAACCTTGATAAGACCAGTTTGAAGAAAGTCAGACGGATTACTTTTTTCTTACTCGACTGGAAAAATTCACCCGTGTCATCAATTTCTGTATTTGTCATACTGAACCCGTTTTCTTCTGGATCAATCGGCGTCAAACCCAGTGTACCAGAACTGAAACGTGTTTGATGTAAAGTATTGGTAACACCAAGTATATAGCATTGGCATCAGTCTAATCGATTGAAAAGCAAGTATTCACTCAACTGGAATAACATACCCGAACATATTGCAGCCACGCATTCTAGTAGCTGCCTGATTTTTCCAAAAGCAAATGACGGCAGTAGCTGCCCTTAAATGCTCTCGACTGGACACCGAAATGAATAAAGTCCATTTCCTAACATTTATGAATACGCTTTAAGTTAAATAATATACGATATAGCGATTCCCCTTTAAATATTTGAACCCACGTAAAAGCTAACTGTGTAGCCTATGCCTGCGCGTTGGAAGTTGTGAAATTGACGTGGTTGGCATCTATACTGAAAAGAGAATGTGCATGTACTAAACAAATGGTCTTACTTCTAACCGCAAGTGATTTTGAGTGCGACAGATAAATTTGCGACGTGATAGTTTCCAATCATTTATTGGTCAGCGATTGATATTCAGAGGGCGCAGACGATGATTAACTTACCAGAACTGCAACTGCCTTCACCAAAAATTAAAACTTGCCCGCTTTTAAACTCAAGATAACGTTTTAGTCATTGGATATCTTACGGTAGTATTCGATTTATGTTTCCTACCCCAGAATTAAAAGAAAAACTTGTTTCGAAACATTCAAGTCAAATTACTACCCTGAGTTGCGTCACTTATATAAGTATATTCTACAAAGCGTGTCACATTGTTCAGTGCGAGCAATTCAGTATGATTAAACGTCATTTCAAAAGTTCAAAGCGGTCCAACTTGAATGTTTTTCATTCTAGTAAGATGGATTATCCATCAAGTTGTGACCTGTAAAGGGCGTTGCGCACCATGTATATAGCAAGGGTCCCTCGGGTTGATAAGCAGAATGTCTCCAAACGACCAATCGCATATTCAGACCTATTGAGCCATCAAAAGATTGGGTGTCGTGTTTCTCAGTAAATAAAACAGTCCTGATGAGAAACATAAGGAGACAAATCTAATGTTAGTAAATTTTTAATAAACAATTGTTCATATTCAACACAAGTTATTCTGTAAACGAATGAACTAAGCCGGTTCTCATGTTTCACTGGCATCTTTTAACTCACACAACATTTCACAAGAACCGTAGGTTATTCTCTGTAACGTTTCCAATGAAAATCAAAAATTTATCAGCGCTCGGCTCGTTGTTATATCTAATTCATCGTGGTAAATGGCTATCTGGTTCGTATATGAATTTAATATTGAAAACTGCTTCGCAGTCCGGTTTTCACTATAAATTCATTCTGTGCATTTTTGTTCATCTGAAACGATTTAGACGGGTAGATGTGAAATGAAACTGAAAAGAGAACTTAAACTAAAATAAAATGGGTATCAGCCATTAAGCAAAAATATTTGCTAACTTCAGATTTGGTTTTTTGCAAGGACTGCCGAAAGGTTGATATGAATGCCTAGAAGTAAGCGTACAAACTAAGAAAAAACCAAATTTATAAGCGGTAAAATGAGAACCTTTTGACAGTAGCTGGCACATGAGGCTTGCTGGTGTTGGGCGGTGGAGCGTAACCATTAAATACAAGCTGAGGACAGCAGGAACCGAACGCATTGACAATGCCTCTTTTTTAAACAGGTAAGCTTTTTACTTGCGACGTACACTTATGCCCGGATTTTCTTTTATTAAACCTGCACTGTTCACTCAGATCTCCTTTCATCGGAAATGTCGGGTGAAGCATAAGTTTATCCTTTGAAGTAGCCTTACTGCAGTACATGCTTTGAAAACGAAAGTGCCAGCTATTCGAGAAAATCTCAATTACAAATCAAAGAAATAATTCTAATGGGTTCATAGAGAGATCCAGTATAAATCAATAAGTATCTGTTCAGTTTACCTGAACATGATCAGCAAAGGCAAGGTATACGCAATGCATTTTTCGTTTTATTGCTACTTGCGTTCAGATCTAACCAATGTGAGCCAAACAAGGGCCACAAAGTTTATTGGTCATTCTAAATAGTAACTTTGAGTGCAGAATGAACACAATGCTGTCAAACGACCGGCATACTTCAACTAACACATGCAATTTGCACATTGTACAGTTCTGCAAGGTTAGAATGTCCAAACGAATGGTATTTTCTTTGAATGGAAGACAATTTCTCTCGTATAAAAATGGTTGACCAGTTAACTAGTTTGGAAACGTGGACCTCAAATCTCTATTTTTTTGGAGACTAAAAAAAGCGGTGTAATTTTTTTAATGGCTTGTTTCCAAAAGAACGTGATTAAAGACTTTCAAGTAAGGTAACTGTGAACGTAACTTTGGTTAAAATTTCTGTAAAATTGACCACAAACAAGTTCAGACTTGTAGGACTTCTACTTACAATATAATGAAATTGTCTGTCACCACATCGATTAGAAAGCTTACTCTATCGAGTAGCAAAGCGGTTAGTTTAACTGATTGATTCGTTCACTGTGTGTCAAACACAGAAACGTTTCGGAATGTTCGTTGTTATTATGAGAATAAGACGATATTTTATGGTTATCGCCAGGCTAACTATAACAAAATAACTATGATGACAGTAAACAGGGCGAGTAAGAAACTTCTCTTTTTGAAGGTCACGGACTTCGTGCTTGCTACTGGTTATACAATGACTGTTAAGCATTTTGAGTTTTAGTAATCGTCGACTTAGACATGTTTATTATCCGCGCGAATATCTTAGTGCAGAAGTTAGGTTTGCGTAATCCGATGAGAACGGACTTACCAGCGGCTGTCATTAGAAATCCGGACAATCTTCATAGATTTCTTGTTATCTGGCACAGGACCTGAGTAGCAACATTCCTACTGACAGTGAGTAGCACTGCCAACTGTTCAATAAGCGTTTAATAAACTGGTTTATACATATCAGCGTTCAACCTTGCATGATGTTGTTCGGGCGCTGTATCAGAGGAAAATTCTTGATACCTTATACGAAGGAGCAAATTAGTACATACAACAGCGGGTTGCAGAATGTGGTAGTTTCTTCGAGTTGTGACAAGACAAAAATATAAATACATTTTCTGCAGGTTGGTACGGTAAGAATAAAAGATGGTCTAATTCAAATAAAAGTGTACAGAACAGAGAATTCATGGTGGTGCGTATATTCCCTTCGAGAGTTTCGTCCAAATGAATCAAAATCAAATCCTTCGGTGATGCCCGCCAATTACAGTGTTAAAGATGCTCAACCCTGACAACCTGCAAGCTGAGGTAAATCATCCCTAATTAGGCTTGATGTATACTAGCTAACCAATTAGGTTCGTGTGGACATTAAACGTTTTTTAACCTAAGATCATTCATACACACCAGTTGTACCAATGCTTGTGTGAGTGGTAGCAAGCACAGAGTTCGCAGCCTCCAAAATTACCAAAGTTATTGTGTTGTGATTAACTTGACGATAACCAAAAAACACGTCCTTTTCGCAGCCTTGCTCTTTTGATGGCCTTAGTAGATATTTCTGATCAGGTTTTGTTTAAATACATAAACGTTTCCATCGTTGTGTAGTTTGCAAAAATGTGGAAGAACTTCGTTGCTGTTGGTGCACAATTAGTGCATGAGGCTGAAGACTAATATTTTCTGGCTCAGAGTTTCTACCGATTGGTGTACGAACAAATCAGGTAAGTTGGCATATAAACGGTTAATGAACCGTAGTGCAATTTTCATCTCTCGGGTTAGAATTATTGGTGTTAATTTACCTAAATAGATTTATTTTCATAAGTGTGGCTTGAAAGTGTGAGGAACATGTAATTAGATGAGTTTCCTTTGATGGAACCCGACGTGTCACAAATCGAGAAGACAACTAAATTATATTCAATTGAAAGTGGACTACCAATTCAGTACCAACAAAAGCAGATTGTAAACCGCATACTGTAAACCGACCACATCAACGTTACATATCTGCATGCGAATTCGTCTAAAACAAAGCACACAAAACACAGTTCCACAGGACTAGCGTCATGTGATGCACACCATCTTCAGTGTTGGGGTCTATCATGGTCCAATGCTTGCTTCAAACGCTATGTTTCTGACAACTACTTTGAACAGACTGTTGGCAGTGAGCTTGTTGTTGAACGTCTGCCGTCAATTAAAATTTTCTCTCATTCAGTCCATAATGGATATTAGTAGCTTCAACCGAGTCAACCTTATATCTCACTTCATTTAACCACAACCAAGCGTATAAGGTAACAGTGGAAGGTAGACCTTTCTGAACCGACATAGAAGCTAGTCTCGTAATATACTTCGCCAACATTGTGTTGGCAATCCCAACAACACACTGTGTTGTGTTGTCAAATGACATCACAATGGGATTCTTTGGAATAGTCTTCTCAAAAAATGAGTTCCAACAGGAAGTAGACAAAGAAGGAATCAAGATAATATCTTTGTTTGGGCAATGTAAAAAAGTTGAGCTTTCACGAAATGAGCTCATAACGCATCAGTATATTGTTCTAGTGAGATTTCTCTCATGTGTTTCCGTAGTTTAGTTCCACTGTCCAGTGTCCTCAGGGTTGACTAGGAAATCATATTTAGTGTTCTCAACCGCCGCAGCTGTGCGTCCGTTTATGTTTCGCTTGTTCACCATCGTAAAATTTAAGACCTTTAGTTTAAGACCTTTTGATTGGTGGATAGGGTTGCCAAACAAGTGAACTCTAGATATGGCGGTCGAGAGCAGCCTGTTAAGTCGCTGCCACTATATATTATATAAACTTATTGCAATCGAACTTATACTCCCAGCATGAAAGTCACAAAGCTACCTTGCACTGAGTGTAAATACACTATAATGATTCATTAATAAAATACCCAACGGCATGAAGTGCATAGTGAAATTTGTAAGGGTTCATTCAATTTGTAAACGAAAAAAAGTTAGACTTCACAAGGCAGCAGTTCCTTGAACACATATCCATCGGTCTTCTACCCAAATCATTTTTCGTCTGCTAGCTGGACCACAGTTACGGTGTTTGTTAGAAATCCTCGATTTTTTTTGTGTGTAATCGGTTGCTCACATTTTGCCTTCAGACTTTCCAAAGCCTGACGTGAATAAGTCTTCTGCTATCAAATATCGAAATTAGAATCTATTTTCTAGGGCAGGCAGTTGAAGGCATGATGACGTTTAAGTAATGGTCATTTTAATCTTGTTACTTGCGCATATGGACGGCACAAATACGTACCCTGTCGAAATAAACACCACAGTTAGGAGTAAGTCACTCACCACTGTCGTCTTCCACAGAGCTGTTATTACAAAATAGATCAGTGACGGATATAAATCCGTGCCAGGGAAACAAGTCAAAATGCCCATTAACTACTCTGTGGGATCAGCCGATTCGAAGCATAGTACAATGCGCATCACTTGGTCGTCCTAAATCTACTTGTAAGCTAGGTTGGTCTGATTCAACCAACAAAAGTAATGTTGGGTTGAATCTTACTAAGCCCAAAAGAAAGTGCCTGGCGGTTTCAAGGCTCAGGCTTCATATTTACCATCCAATAAAAAGTGCCCCCAGTGTCTAATAAAGTTCATCAAAGTCCCTTGATTCCGTGAAACTTAGGCAACGACTTGGTTTTGGCTCACGTGATCCCTTAAAATAGCTCGCTGTAAAGAAACGAGTAAATAAAGTATAAATAAACTACAATACAACCAGCGACACCTCATCACCGCTGTCATAACTGTGAAAGTGCACAATATATGCTATTCAACTTCACGTGTGATTCCAGGGTACGTACTTTGCTACGATTCCCTTTAATTTTCCCTTATTCAATTTCACTTCATCATCATCATCATCATCATAGACAGCAATACATCAGTGGTTCACATTGATGCTTAACTGCCACACAACCATGAAGAAGAAACAAACCCTATTTAAGAAGAGAGAAGAAAAAAGGGAGAGGGTAGGGGACCTAACCGTTAAAGTTAGCTACGTCTACCTCCATACATACATCAAGGTGCCTACACCTTGCAAACAAATAACCAAGCTGTAAGTGAAAGTAAGGCGTCATCAGCAAGACAGCTTCCTCACGGCTTTCACTGCCCCCCGTGTCACTAAGTGCACTCACTTCACAAACAACTCGGTCAAACGAAAACCTTCACACCACTGAGCGCGGTTAGCCGCTATCTCGCTTAGCGTCTCAAACCACCGACTCTGTGAGTCGCGAGGGCTCCAAATCGGGAGACGAACCCGATCTACAGTAGCCAACCCCTTCGTGAACGATTTCATTTGTCTACGCCAGGTCATCTGTCCACCAAGCAACTTGCGCCAATCGACCACAGTGTCGGCAAACAGTGCTCGGTGTGGCAAACGATTAGCTGGCATCCTTAGTACATGACCTAACCATCTAACTCTGTGCAAGTGTAAGGACTGGACGAAAGACCTCGTTTGGCAATCAGTGCCAAACACCCGCTTCCCAACCTCCTCGTTGCTCACTCGTTGGTGCCACCCGATACGAGCGATTGAACGCAGGCATCAGTGGTCGAATACCTGGAGGCGGTTTACGTCCTTAACTCTGATAGGCCGTGTTTCGCTGCCGTAAAGTAATACAGTCCTCACTGTCTTCTGATATACGCGACCCCTAAGCTTCAGTGAGATACCTTTCTGTCGCCATTCGTGCCTCAGATTAGTAAACACCGCCCTAGCCTTAGAAATACGCGCCTCTATTTCATTCTCTACACCTCCGCCGCCACTGATGATGCAGCTTCCCAGGAATACAAACCGGTCAACAACCTCCATGACTTCATTATCTAACATTAAATCTAAGTAATCACAGCAATCTTGCAGAAGCACTTTGCATTTCGAGGCTGCAAAGCGCATTCCGAAGTACTTAGCAGAACGTGAAATTGCATTCAGCGTCGCTTGTGCCGCTTATAAGTTGTCAAACAGCAACACCTTGTCGTCAGTGTAATCAATATCAGTCAGCCTTCCACCAGGTGAGAGATCCACGCCGGCATCATTTGAGTGACGCAAACAGTCCTCCATTATTTCGTCCATGACGAAATTAAACAAAAATGGTGAAAGAGGACAGCCTTGACGAACGCCGCTTTTGGTGCTGAAGCTGTCAGGCAGCTCATCGTGAACCCTAACCTGAGCCGAATTATGGGGGTAAAGCGCCGACAGTATTTTCACATACTTGGTCGGCACACCCCTGCGTTTAAGCGACTCTAAAAGTGTAGATCGATCCACCGAATCGAATGCACCTTTATGGCAATTGTTGGCCGACGGTACACTTGACGCTGCTCCAGAATTTGACGAAGGGTAAAAATATGATCTATACATCCCCGACCAGGACGAAACCCTGCCTGTTCATCTCTGATGTTTAACTCCCGAACTGCAGTGAGTCGACGAAGTATAATGGATGCAAGAACCCTAGAAATGACTGGGGTCAAACTAATTCCCCTTTGGTTTTCACAAGAGCTCCTGATACCCTTTTTGAATATAGGGACTATTATCGCGTGACCCTAGCATGGAGGGATGGTCTCCGTCGACCACACAAGTTGAAACAGATGAGTCAAGGCCTCGACTAACACCTCTCCGCCTTCTTTAAAAAATGCCGTATTACGATTGAGAGTCGAGATGCAATTGCGAACCTCGGTCTCAGTGGGTGGTTCTAAATCTACCGACCAGGGCATTACATCAGAAGTCTGTGGAGGCAGCACGGTAGAAGCAGGAGGCCAGCTAAATTGACCCTCAAAGTGTTCCACCCAGCGTTCCAACCTTTTGGACTTATTATAAAGTAGTGTGCCATCTGCCTCGCTGATAGCTTAACTGACAGACGGTCGCTTGGGACCAGTAGTACGGATTAGTTTAAAAAGTTTGCCGCTGTTCCCTGAGGTAAAAGCGATCTCTGTTTCCATAACGTTTTCCACTAACCAAGCCTCACGATTAGCCTTTAGACTACGTTTCAGCTTCCTACGGATATGTCTTCTAGACTTATTATGTGAACTACCAGGAGGAATCTTCCATCTGGCTTGTAACAACTCCTAAGATTCCTCTGAAATCCAATGTTTGTCAAACTTATGTACCCCTTTGCCGCATGCTATAGTACCTGCTTTCTGAATAGCTTGTGAGATTTGTGTCCAGCAGCTACTAGGGTCTTCGGAGAGAGTACCACAAAGGCGGCTTTCCAAGCTAGTTCGGTACTTATGCTTTACAGATGTTAAAGCCAATTTCTCAACAGCCAGTCGTTGCTGTCGGTGGGGCCGTTGTCCAGCAAAAGTAAGAACAACACGACAACATACCAATGCATGATCTGAGTCCAACTACGTACTCCAATATGAACGACAGTCCTGAATGGAACCACGCAACCTGTAACTAACAGCTATGTGGTCTATCTGAGACCAGGCCTGATTCGGAGCAGGCGGGCGCCAAGTATAGCAATGACGTTAACGATGCCTAAAACTAGTGCTGGCTAAAAATAGCTTATACTCAACGCACAGCTGCAATAATCGCCCACCATTATCCGACCAATGTGACGCTATCCCAGACCTGCCACCTAGCTGAGATTCGGCTTCACCAAGGCGGCCGACCAGGGCATTCATATCTCCGACTATATCAGAGCCACATGTCGACCGAAGGAGAGCAGCCAGATCTGGGTAAAACGCTTCTTTGACACCGACGTCACTACAATCAGTAGGAGCGTAAGCAGACAGTGAATAAATTTCTGAATGTCTTGCTTCTAGAGTTGGTCTAAACGGAACCTGCCAAGCGGATAGCACAAAGTCTACTGTTAACAGGAACCTAATCTATCAATGAGGCTGCGGCCGTCGAGCTAAGGACTATACCTACTCCAGCATGACCTGTAACAGCGGCTGTGGAGTCACCCGAAGTGTATAACCAGTATTGGGTAGACAATGTGGGTGCTGTTAGTTCCATACGCTGACTACTATCCTGGATTCTAGTTTCCGAGATACAGCAGATAATCGACATGCAAAGAGTCTAACGTTCGTGCGAGAGCGGCCTGTTGACCTATCTGTCTTAGAGCGCGAACGTTGAAAGCACCTATATTGATTCGCATTCTAGGTTTGAACAAGGGACGAGGGAGGCATGAAGCTGAATGGCAAGAGACGGAACTTACCGGCTCAACGTTACTACGGTTAGCTATATCTGTTGTGGGACCAGCGGAGTAAATAGCAGAAATGGAGGCTGGGAGGGGCCTGATAACTAAATTTGATAGGACAGTGGGGGAGGGGTCAGCAGTAGCATGTTTTCGCCTATCCACCCTGCTGTATGCAGCAGATAGGGCGACCCGGTTTATACTGCGAGACGGCCTGGTATGAGTGACTGTCGTTGTGGTGGCCACACCGTCCAGTTTAGCCCAATAAGTCATCGAGATGCGCAAGCCGTCACACTGCGTCAAGGTCCAGTCTCGTTGTGACAGCCAATTTCACTTGGTGCTTGGAGGTGCTGTTATTATGATGCATTTGACAATTATGGTTAGAGTTTTTACCATCGAAGTTAGTTTTCCAAAAGTCGTAACTAATTAATAAAGTTTCTCATGATGAGATGTATGTACTTAGTAGGCGCATTTCCAACAAAACAAATAAATTCTGTTATTAGCATTCTTGCTATTCTCATTTTATTTCTTTTGAGTTGTATCTGTTGTATATATATTAAAGAAAAAAGCAGATGTCCAGCTGTTCATAGATATTTTCTCCCAGAACTGTTTTCACTTTAATATGAGACGGGTAATGTACCCGTTCTATTTCACACTACTCCAGTATTTGAAAACGCAACTGGAAACTTTGGGACAATTTTGTGTTTACGTTATCACAATTATTTTGAAATACGAGAGAGTGCTTTTGAATTTTGAGTCTCTTGCAAAATCACGGGTTGTTTTTTTTTAAACTGAACTCATTAAGCACTGTCAGCGCCATCACTTTACAATGTTTTCTGAAAGGTGTGACCAAAATTTTAAATTTGATCATATACTTGGTTGGTTGGCTGAACAGTGCATTTTCAACCGGTCTTAGTCTAATTTCATCTATGTTGCTGAAAATTACTACTACAAGAACTTCACTATAAGTCTACTGGCCCCTGTTTAACTTGATATTCTTAGTAGACATTTGCGCATTACGAATCAATATGTACAGAGACAGACAGATACAGCTGTTCAAGCATACTCCTGAAACGTTTCCTAAATGGAAAATTATTAATATGCTACTTGTGCAGCATTTATTGAATAGAATAAGGCTGAATATGATCGATCTTTGGGAGGGAGGGTTTTCTTACTAATTTGTCCAACAAGAAATTAGTGAACGTTTGAATTTGAGCTGATTCTGTTGTTATATCTCAGGGTTTAACCGGATGACCACTGTATCGGGTAAAGTAAACAAAAACCAAACACATTGATTAGGTTATTGCGTCCAGCCACACACTGTGTGCACTTTGCAAGGCAACTGGTTACTCGTCTGAATGTCAACATGACCAGCATGAATTGTTATACATACTAGCACAGCGCACACACTGAATGACATTAATACAGCACAAAGGAAATAGCTCCTTTAGTCAGTGAACTAAAGGTCACTAGAAATTTTCCCCGTCGAGGCGTTCGAGTAACTTGAGCATGACAAAAAAAAGACCTAGGTGGATATAGATAAGTGTCATTTGCGTAGGCTATGCTATAAAATTAATAATTCAAATGCAAACACAGTCGCCTCGATGAAGTGAATGATGGAGCTGAACTATCTGTGTTGTTAAAAAGATACACAATTTATGTTCTGTCACATGCGGGAAAGCAGTGTTTTGTTTCGCAAAGAACCAGTTGTAAGGTGCAGTAGAGTATGAAAGGGAAGGTGTAACATTGCGAGTATGTACATGTTATACGTTGCAACTTCTAACTGATCATCAGTAGCTGACATACCATTTACCTAGGTGCTTCGCGGAAGACCTAGAGCCATAGAAACAAGGGTTGTTTCATTACAGTTACATGTAAAGATACATATCGCTTTTCGTACTTTTTCTTGTTTCAGTCGACTCAGACGTAAAAGTTAACTGCAGCTTATTTCGACATCATTTGTTTGAAAAAATGCCGTTGAAATCGAGGAGACACCAACAGCCCGTGTTGTTCATGGACATTTACATATCCACACACATGGTTGTGTGTAAATATGTTCAGCCTTGTAACATATGCACAACCTTCCTGGTTCAGACTGTTGATTGCCTCTAGGGCCAAGCCTAAAGCGAAGCGTAAATATATTAACAAAATGTGCAATAACAATTCATACGTAGGAAAATAAAAGCACTTTAACTAATGGTGCGTCCATCGTTTGCATGCTTTCACACGACAGCAGGTGACAAGAAGTTGCACTGGGCCAAATCTAATAGTTGCGTCGTCTATAACCTGATTATTAAATTGTTCAGAGTATCTAAAGCCCATCACTACCTCGACTAATCGATATCTCACAAATCGGTATCGGTAAGTGAGGTTCAAGAGCTGGTATTTGAGCTGATAAGGTCAAACTCCTGGACAGTCTTTTTTAAATTCTGTGGATGAAAATTCTATCTGAAATAGGGGCCACGAAATCACTACCTATTCACAACTACGGAAAGGCGCAGTCGTCTTTGTCACCATCACATATACATGCGTAATGTTTTAAACATTCGTATGAAACACCATTTGTTGGTGTTCATGAATGATTATATATCTTTTCATGCTAGATAAAATTCGAGTCTGAGATGTAGAAGTGGTCCCATGCTAAACGCCATGAATTATTTGCATCGATAACTCGTTGTTTATTAAATGATAAACAATCAGTTTCACCTTATTTTTAATCAGTTATCATTCTTAAGTGGAATTAATTTGAAGGTGGCCAACACAATTAAGTTAACTAGGCATGCTAGCAACTGGTGATATAGATCGCTTTCAAAAAATGACAAATTTGTTGGATTTCTCGACTCATGTGTGCGTTTTATTTGAGAAACAGACTAGTAAATCTGAACACCCAACAAGCATAAAAATATTGGAAAATGCGACTCGTTCATCAGATAATTAACTAATAGATACAAACAGTGATATATAAATAGCTTATTCGAATTTTTGTAATCAGCCATTATGGACCTTTCCACTCTGATTGTGAATGGACAAGTGGGAACGTGAGAAGAGGGGTGTGCATTCTCTTCACAGAAATAAACGGTGTAAGTAACTCCAAAATCCTCAGTAGCCAGTCTATCTGATAAGGGAAAATTGTTCGGATTTTCTTCGCTTATCCCAGTTGCGAGACATCTAATTGTTTGTGTTGCATGAATTAGGACGAAATTGAGCTGTTCTAATTTGATCAGAAATTGTTTGTGTTTCACTTGCTGTATTTACCTTTTAGCGCCAAACTGTTTGAAAACCACCCGTAAACAGTGATGCGGAAAATTTGAAAGAAATTGTCCTTATACTTTGTATTGTGCTCAAATTACAGATAGACTATATTTTCTGGAAGTGATGGAGTATTGAGATAAAACTGGTGATTTGTTCACGAGTTGAAAACAAATAGAAACTGACCGGTTGATTATGTTTTATTCCAGTATTTTCGTTTATTTACTAATTAGCGTTTTCATTTTACCAGTAAATTTAATAGTTTAAGTTAGGTGGATGGTTTAACTGTGAAGGAAGTGTGAGTGTTTTTACTTGCATACGCTACGGGATCAAGACGAAGAAGTCCTGACCATGGCAGGCAAGTGATATTCCAAATTAACACTAGGGTTTTGGAGTTCACAAACGTTTTCCTTACCATCTTCGGATATTCTTACTCACCAGCGGTTGCTTTTAATCATAAGGCTTGATCTGGTTAGTCTAGGCTCGGAACAACCAACACAGCCTAAACGATCCGTGTTCCGAATTTGATCACCCAAGTTCTCTCGAAATTATTTTTTTTATAATCTATGTCACCTAGACTTCAAACGAAAACTTCTCGAGCAAATAGTAACTGAGTGTTCAGCGAGCTGCACACTCGTGGGGTGTTTACAAACATCTCACCAACAATACTGCTAAATGATAGTTTGAAACAGCCAGCACAGGCGAGGCGACCAACAACCACAATCAATGGGTCTACTACAAAAAAATTTTCATCAGATGTAGGCAACTCGTAAAAAACGTTATACTTTGGCTGAGCAAATTGCAATTCATCTAAATTGGTCTTATCAGTCGACCGAATCCGTTAGCCCGCGCGTAATCTCTGCAGTGTTTAAGTGAAGCAGTATCATTCACATAGGTATTATCGGACAATTACCTATCTGATAAGTGCGCCACTCGCTGTTCCTCGAGACAACCTGGTGTTTCGTAAACGTCAGCAACTATGAGCTACTCTAATAACAAGGGTGAGATCAGATTATTCCATCTGAAAACGTTGAAAGTGAGAAAAATTGAGACAACCACCAACAATTGCACATCTCGTGCATTTAGTGGGTCAGTACTGATTAAACAACGGCATATTTCAGTGACATGTGCACAGTGGTGGCAGCTCCAGAAGACATGTCTGGGAGCTGAACTGAAAGCAAACTGCATACAAAAGAATATAGTGCCCATCGACCCAGAGAATGAATGACGCCGCGCAGACGCTTGTTTCCGAGTCAAAGTTCACTTTTACCTGTTTGCTTCTGTTTGTATTGCCATTATCGCCACTTTAAGAGGTAAATGATATGAATGTGGTGAACATACGGTTTTGCGGTTAGCACGATATATTCACCCATCTTACATATATATTTATGCATATTCATCTCAGTGAAGTAAGTCCCGCGGTACTTACAAAAATATTTTTTTCAAAATTCATGTTAATCCTCCAGATTTGAATTGTTATATTTTGGGCTCACGTTTATTTGCATGCGCAGGTGAACCAACAGGAATCAAATAAACAGTGTCATATTAAAAGGGACTTTATCTTAGCTGGTTGTTGAAACAATTAAATTGTATCAAATTTACTACGTCCGTCAGTACGGCGTTACTTAATTGACATTCATCGCCACCTCATCGCTGAGTTTTGATCTGAATAGTTATCATTTGTGAGCGGATTATTGCTGAGCAGACGATAGATGAAAGTCATCAGTAGCAGTGGCATGCCCAGCATCAAGACGATGAACCCAGACTGATCGATAATCTTGAAAGAGCTTATGCCACAGGCAGTTCATAGTGACTTGACTAATATATGCGTTCATATCATAGCATACCACCCATCGCCTTCTGATGTAAAGTGTTAACCCTAGGTTATGCTATTATATTGACAAGAAGCACAATAAATTCCGCAAGTTTTTGTCACATACCCTCGCAGAAGACGTTCTTTAAAACGTCTCAACAACTAGCAACCGAGGCATATGTAACTATAACAACAATTATATCAACATCAACTATTATTAAAAACCATGAGCTATCCTGAGAGTAGGTCAAAACAGATATATTAGAAAAGTGGTCGGATAAATTTCAGTGTGAATGATCTCCTGACGGTTTTTAGACAGAGATTCTGAAACAACTGGAAGGTTTCGTCAGCAAAATAATTCACTAAGCCGTTCAGCACTGTCTAGCTAGAATCCAACAATTTGACATATAGGAATAATAATCGATTTCCAAGCACACGTTAAAAATTGTAAACTAGTTTTTCACAGGTTCAAACATGAAAGGTTGATAAACAGTCCTGATCATAACGTGGATGCCATATAGCAAATACGAAAGATTAACTGTGATTAGTAAAGTTAGTAGTCGAATGAAAAATTTTTGTGCATATTTCCAATCACCATGTATCCCACCATTGGTAGTGAACAGTGGCTAGCATCGTTTTGAGAATCGTAAAAAAAAATGGATTGGAAAAACTTACACAACTTGTCAGTGACAAATCACGAAGTATTAAGATTAAGCACATACAGATGAAAATGCCATATTTCTAACTGTGTCTGATTTGTTGCGACGGAAATTACTACGAATTTTTCTGAAGACCTTACCAGTTGGTTGTCATAAATATATACGCAAACTGACAGCTCCACATAGTCATCTGTTTCAGTTGATCTATAAGCGTCGTTTAATGTAGACGCAAGTTACTTGCTATACTTGAGTACACAAAGTTCTTTAATGCGGCGGCAGTATATCCGGCATGTTTTTTTATGTTTATGTTGGGTTGTTCGGCAATGTCCAATCTTTATTTCTTACCGAAATTATAGTTCGTTTGAAACATGAAAGTGACCGCATTTCCACAACCTATCTCATAAGGTGTCCAAATTTACGAAAATGACTCCATTCACTTCAAAAACGTTTCTTGCGCCCCCCCACCCAATTTAACAGGTAACAAAGATCTGCCTGAATTAAATTGTGTTGTACATCTGTTAACTTGAAGTATAAGCTAATCAAGTCAAAATAACCAAGAAGATATCATTAACTTCATAAGATCATCGTTTCCTCTCCGGTTTTAAGTTCCCCTCTTACTGCCCACGATGTAGTCAGGCCAACGGTTAACACAACTTCACTAAACACATTGTCTTATATGGTTTTGTGAAGAAGTGATTCGTTAATTTTGTAGAAGCCCTAAAACATACGTTATGCTGTAGAGAGATATCCCTTCTGTAACACCCTGATCTTATTGTTTCAAATTACTTCTCCCTGTGTGAAAAGTCTGCAATAAAATCTGTCAACCATTACACCCCGTTATAATACAGAGTGCTCCGAGTGTAGTTTGCCATCCTTAAGAAGATGCAAGTACGTCACTCCGTGTGATTTTCACGCAGTAAGTCTATAACCAGATTCTGTAATGTTGTTTGAAACCAAGTTTTCTCTAATTTTTATCGAACAACTCGGTTTATAATAGACGCATTCTTTTTAATGTTAAAACAAATGTGGACATAAACGAACATTTCGCTTAATTATCCAACAGACTGCCTGGGAATTGCATTGTGTTTAATTTTTTTCCACAGCTCAAATGCGATGAACTAGTCATGCATTATTTGTTGCAAACATTGGTTTGAGGATGCACGAAGATAGATATGAACTTGGTCTGCCTTGCCAGTATTTCTTTGACAGAAAACAAACGAAACTTCACATAATTTTCCACAAGCTTCTACTGATACAGAAATGCTCGCAACGCATTATTAGTTTCATTTAAACCTGAAAATTGTCGACACCGGAACCCGGAAGTACGCGAAAATTGATTAAAAATGAGCAGGAAATTATTTTAGCAAATTTGGTTTACTGCTGATTACTCCGGTGCTTTAACTAGAACATCAATGTATCTACCAAAACTAGAATTGCAGAGGTTCGCATTAATGGACAAAGACTGGTAACCTACAATTCACTCGCTGCTAACCTCATAAATACATTAGGACCACAAAATATCATCCTTATCCAGTGAATGTTGTTCATGCAAATTAATTCAGCTACACGCAGTTTGTTGCATACGATGAGCGATGGCAGCAATGATTGTTTTTAACATATTCAACATATAACGGGAGTAGATATAACGCTGATATTAAAACCGACAATTTAACTAAACAATCTACAGAACGTAGGCGGACTATCTGCTCACCATTTTGCTGGTAGTCACTAAGATTAATTGCTGACTGAATCCGTCAGGATTGGTGTTGATTATTTCTTAGGCTAACCGAAGACAGTTGGATTTCAGCCTACATATGAGGGATAAGCAACAGCACTTGGAGCACTTTCCATCGTGTGATTAGTTTGGTAATGGCTTTTGAAATATTATTTTCATAACAATTTCGTCCTGACTATGTTTAACGTAAGCTTGTGTACTCACTGGGTTATGTAGTTTGAGCAAGTCACTACTTCAGTTTTTCATATTCGGTCGTGTACAACACTATCTTGAACAATGTTCACCACTATAGAAAGTCCAGTATCAAGTTACGTAATGCCACTTCTTGAGAAACTTTTCTCCGTGTACCCAATGTTTTATCTTGGTTTTGCTGTCATAAAGTCGTTGTTATGTAGACAACTAAGGCTGTTTTGCGTGTTCTCTTTGACTGCTTGTTTGCACGGAAATAATCCTAGCTGGAAATTCACTGAAATGAAAACGGAGAGTGAATATGGAAGAACTTAGAGAACACCAGTATAAAATATACGTGCAAGGCAATACCTAGTCAATTCTGTACATTCTTTGGTATGTAGGTCGTATTTGAAATTGAGAACCCATAAGCAAGTAGAGTTAAAGGGCGCATTCACCGTCAAAAACTTTTAGGATAAACGATTACCTGCATAAGAATACATAGGCGAACATTTGTTTTAGATAATACACCTTGAGACGGGTACAACTTTATAGTGAGTTAATAGAGTTAGATCGAGAAATCGATCAGTCTTACTGCAGCGAAATAAGGGCACTAGTCAATCAAATGGAAACTGTCTGATAGGTCTATTACGTCATGCTTGTTTACCGGTTCGACCGCGCATGCAGCCCTGGAAGACGCAATGCCTGGGTAAACTGAATTTTGTTGATATAATACTGGGCGAGGCAGTCTGATTCCGATAGCCTCGGTAGTACAGTGTTCCCGGTTGTACTGCATCGCATGCGATGTACCACTTGGAAGGTTTGTTCAGCATCCATCTGGTGCCCGCTTTCAACCATATGAGCAAGTATGGCACTCTTAACCGATCATCTTTCCCGCGCCCCAGACACAGTGAATGGTGTCTTCATATTCCATTAGAAATTTGTCTTGACGACCGACTTATACAAACTGACCAACATGAACGAGTAAATGAGTAGATACACAAATGTGAAGTCTGAACTGTTAGTCTATCCTTGTTATAAAGCCTGCGAACTGGGGATATTGTGAATTATATACAGAACTCACCTGCGGAATGTCCTGCAGACTGCCTGGTTGAGTATATTCTGTGGTATTGCCACTGTTGGATGACATTCAGATATATACAGGCTAGTTTATTTCGTCCCGCACGTCAGGTTTAGGTGGCATCCTGATAATTTTTCTGGTGATAAATCGTTTCAGATTGCCGTTATCACGTAACGCTTTCTTTAGGAATTCTCGATATATCTCTACTAACTCGTCATATAACTGCGCCTACCTGAAGGTGATTTATCGAGAGCATATGTTTGTTTATACGTCTTTATTCTCATCGTAGATGGTGTAATTGAAGCACTGAGATCATCTGTATCCTTCAATTCAGGTTCATAAAGAGACCAGTACTTCTCTATAGGAACTCTTTTAATAGACGGCACGCTTTTTGAAACATATTGTGGGTGATCATCATGATAAGGTCACATCGTAGTTGTCTGCGATATATTGAAACTTATACTCCTGGTGTCAAACCTCCTTGGGCAGGAGTTGAATGAAACTTATGACCCATGTGATAGTCCACCTTTGAGCGCTTCCGTTATCTGTCAAGTACACTTAAAGCTAAGGTGGTAGTCAAATGTTTATTAATAGATAATGTTGGATGACAAAAGTAAATATTATTTTAACATGTTTTTGGTTAGAATGTTCACTAAGAACTTTTTAGATGGTTTTTATCATTTATATATGTTAAGCCACAGTTGTATATTTTCTAGGCCAACTAATCTTATTTGCCATTCGAGGTCTGGCATCGATTTTGCATGCAGACTCTAACGTATCTTCCGGGTACCAATGAATATTTTCATGATGGTAATTGTATAAGACATTATATTGAACAGTGAATTGAACAGTGAATTCATACCGATAGAATCTAAACAAATAATCGCATCTACGCAGCGCAACTACCACATCCTCCAGGGGGTAGATACTATCGTTAATAATTAATGTCAACGTAGAGTGGCACTGGCGTTTACAATTTTTTGAAAAATATGAACTAAACAACATGTAATCCGTAATGGACTTTCTGAACTGCGCCATTAGCTGACCAGGTGAGAGTCGTCTGTTTATCGCTTCATCAACCGTCAACTTTGGTTGGTATAAGTTAACACTCACGTATAATTGGGGTTTACTGTGATGGCGACATTAACGTTGTAATTTTGCTTAACGTTATTACACTTAACGCCAGCCCTCCGAAAATAAAAAAATTATTTTCTCGGAAGTCACTGCATTTCAGTAGAGAATGGATACACGCCTGAAATGCAACCGAGTATTTATTTAACATTTACAGGCAAAATTTCATATAGGTAGTGATGACTCATCCGGTGTTTTGAGAGGGCTGGATTTTTACTTCCATCTGTTCGCACTGTTGTTTTAAATTTAACTAACTCCGGACTGTATATCCCATTTTACGGAATGTGTTGCTGGACTGCCAGCTAGACATTAAACGTTTTACTCTGGGCAACGCAGTGGCTTAGTGGAGCTCTACTGTTAAAATCGCTGATCATATCAACCTCATTAATGATGAAAAGTAACCGGAAATCAATTTGACACTTCACATTATTTCACGAATGCTCCAATTCATAATACTCAGATGCCTCAAAGAATGCTTACGTAGGGGAGGAGCCGTAGGATCTTTATTAGTAAAGCGAACCAATTCATTACATCCAAATTGTACCAGTAGTAGTGGTTTGCCAAATCAGTCAGTTATGGGGGCCTGATTCCGAAACACCCGGGCTTCAGCTATTATCGAACCTACAACTGAATACTCTAGGTAGACGAAGGATGGCATAGTGAACGTTGAACTGATCTGAGAGTGTGCTGTGGTTCGGTTATTATACTGATGAAACGTTAAAATGTGTTGAAGGTATCTTCAGAAGGTTTACGTCCTTCTCCAAATGTTCATCCTTTTAGTAAAATATACATTCCGGACTGGTTACCTGGAAACTTCCAGCAGTTAGAGACAAATCGTTTATCGGTTATGTATTTCCGAAATGTTTGAACGCAGTGATCGTAATCTTTCTCAGAACCGTCTGGATTCCATTGTCTTAGTGGGCATTATGAGCATTTTTGAACAGATTTGGACCACTGTATCGCAGCCACGGAAGACTGCACAGTTAGGCTGTTGTTGCTGTTTTGACCATACGTCTGATTACTACATATTTGAGGTAAGGGGGAATTGTCGTTTTGTGCGTCGTCTATAGTACAGTGGAATATCTACTTTCGTCTGACTTGCGTTTTGACATTTTCGGGAATCTTACGATAGTTTTGATGACCAAATTATCTCAACAGGCGCGCTGACTACGTGAAACTCAATGGTATACCTGAATCTGCTCAGACAGATTCAACAACGTGCAACCTCTTGTGCACGACGACAGTTTATTGTGGGGAAATCATAAAAATTTGACAAATGCAGTGTTAATGGCTAGCTATTGCTTGCCAAATTAAGTTCAGATGAGTTGCAGGCAGCCTGTCACAAAATCTTGAAATATATAACCAGAACCATAGTAGGTGGTTGCGTCATATCATCCACTAATTCTGTAATCTAAATAGATTAGTAAAACACAAGTAAATAATTTTACGGTCCTATTTTTCCCGCAATTAATCCGCGAGAAATGTAAATCCAACCGTTTTCACACAGCACAGTGAAATCATACCGTTGAGACCTAAATTCATACTGATACAAAGAAGTTTACACAAAGTGTTTCTATTGCTTTCGGAGGGCGTGTGAAATAAGTCATTCTATGAAAGGACCTCATGTGATAAAAAGTGAACCAGGCCATTAGTTGTGCTTACTGACATCCGTCACTTATTGAAAAGAAGGGAGCGATATTTTTGTACCATTTGAATGGGTTAGATATGTTCATAGATGTCTAGTAGAACCATCCCCAGCCCTAATTTTTTTACCAGATTTACTGAGGTAGTATAGCTGGTTTCACACAGGTTCGACTTCCTTTATTTTGAAGATGTAGGTGGCTAAGGCTGGCAGCCATGACTTAATGGAGTACCAAACTATTTGTGTGCTTGTTTCGTTACTACTCTCAGGAAAGCTGGTTTAATTAATGGCGGTTTTTCTGTTGAAGCGAAGTACGCCAGTTTGGATGAACGAGTCGGTTAGTTTATCAGGGGATCAAGCAACTTAATTTATGGCGCTGATTACCACCACGCGCTGAAATCGTACACTCCTTGAAGTACGAAAACAGAGGTGTGCGAACGCTATGCATATATTATTATTATATTAAGGCATTTAACGTACGTTGGAGGTATCTGTAGTTAAACCAACCAAGTTTTGACCAAATTAGTTTGTACTTCTATGATGGTCTACATGTTTCCCTATCAAGAAAATCGCATTATGTATAATTCAACATGAACTCAGCAGAAAAGTCAGCTGACGATGAGGTCTTCTTGAAACAGTTACAGGTGCCCCACCAGACAGTCCATACGTGCGAAATGATTCGCCGGTTAGCATTCTTTCTTCCATGGTAGCTGATCATTGCTACAACACTGATTGTAGGACAGAGTTTTACTGAATATTGGCCGACATTCTTTGAAATGCAGTTCCATTGTTGTCACTCAAACATCCAGTTTTCAGTCCCCCTCAAATTTTTACTAAAGTTTACTCTAAATTATGCTAACGTATGGTGCAAACAGTAGCAGATGCCAGTTCCCGCACTGCATCCACAAGCTTATTTCAGGGGTGGTTGTAAACTGTCTGCAGTTTAGCAGCTCAATGCTTTGGTCTTTACAGGTTGATCATATAAATTATATGATTCACAAGTTGACTGGCCACAAAATAATTACATTTTTCCTCATGGAGGTATTGAACGTTACAACAGTTGCACATGTCAGCTTCGCAGTGCTAACCCGTTGATTTAGAATCCCGATTTGATTACTAACTCTCTTCATCAATTTTCCTTCAAAATTTTTCTCGGGTCTATTCACAACCTAATTCTTGAAGTAAACGTTTGAACACGCGTTCACTTAGGTCTGTAGAAAAGCTCATATGAGAAGATAGGACGAAGAAGTGTTTATTCCTATTCTAGCGTGGCACAGAAACCTCCAATATTTAACGCGCATTACTCCAAAAAACGCTCAGTATCGTTGACAGCTCTAGTCACCTGAAAAATATACTGTTCAGTATGGTGATTATCGCGGGCCTACCTGGTTATCACGAACCATATCCACTATTAAGGCAACCGATAAATCTTTTGGCAGCGTTTGCTTGTTGCCAGAAGTAGACGACACTGAAACAATCCTCTCCGCCACCTGACTTGAGCTGGAGAGTTTTCTCTTTCAAACTAGAAGTAGATGTTTGCATTTTGAAACAGTAAATTATCTGGTCCGCATTCTAGCAGTTCATAACTAATTAGTATTCGTTTTGGGACGGTAATCATGAATCCTTCGATTTCTACAACCTGTAGGCCGTATGCTTACATTAAATTGAAATGTCACCTTGTTTCGGGACTTAGGAACACAAACGTCACAGTTTGTCTTCTGACTGCCACTGTACTGCTAAATCACACCATTTATAAAAATGCGCTCTCGGTAATGAGTTTTACTTAAAAAAAAAACACCAAAATGGATTAACTCCGACTTCGGCTTTTCAGCTGTTTCTACCTTTCACACCATTAACAAGTTGTGGCCCTAGATGGATTGCAACAATCTGTCTAGTCTACTAAGTTGTCCAGACCTATGAAATTTTACGCAGCGTGCGGGCCACGGAAATAGCATGCGATGGTAAGTGGATATCCAATTTGGTCATACACATCTTCAAAGGTTTTCAAGTGGTTTCTTCAGAATGGTTCATATTTCCAAAATGTGTCACTGGGCCTCTGTGCTTTAAATCAAGTTTTCTGTTAGTTGCACATACGAAGCGAACTGAACCGATCTATAAGTTGGGCAGGAGCGGTTCAAACAACAGACGCCACAGAACTAATAAATATAAGGTTAAATTTTGCATAGATCGTATAGTATGACGAAATGGATGCTTTGGCTGTGGTAGTATTATAACATAGTTTTTCACAGGTATACCCCAATCAGTCAGTAGCGGAAGACACAAAAAATGACCAATTTGAGCAAACAGTGAAGTAGGTGTTCCAAATCAGTGTTACAAAAGTCTCGCTTGAGAAGAAACGTACAACAAATGCGGGTGAGCAATGGCTGTATTGATAAAAATGGGTTTATTCTGAATTTACGACAAATAGGTGTAAATAATAAGCATCAGGCATGTGTCTGTAGAGAACACCCGGCACAAAGTTAAGATAACGTTAGGAGATGTTCGCTGTCATAAAATGGATTTCGACATAAACCATCAGGTGTATTATCTAGCGTCGTCCTGTAGATTTATCCAAATTTATCTAAATATGGATGGGAACCCTTACCGGTAGCAAAAGTGGAAAACTAAAAATGGCTGGCGGAAAATTCGCTGTACCAACCAGCATTGCAATCAAAGTCTTAAGAGGTAACAGAAAAATAAACCTGGTGTCAGTTGAGCTGCAACTAGGTCTCGCCGGCTAGGTAGTACATCTCGCAAAGGCGTGCTTAACGAGTGTGCTTTCAGGCCGAATGATCTTGCTCATCAGCCTACTGAAGAGGAAGGATGTGACACAAGGTTTTGTGTTCGAAAAATCGGTTCTTCTGTTGATCGTGATAAAATGGAAAAAGTAATGTTCTTCTTCTTATGTATTTCTTCCAGACGCGTGAACATTACATCTTTCATTGGCCTGCACCTTTGAGCAATATCGTGAGGCTGAGCTTTTATTTATGAACGGTCATTGCTGGTTTCCGGCGAAAATTCATTACTGTCTATTGCAGGTTCATAGCTGTAATAAAACAAATCTCATAAATGTTATTCACTGAAGTCCGTTAATTGGATTTTCAGCTATATGCCTGGATCACCCGTGAGCAGTTCAGAAAAATGTTCACTATGAAAATGGGTCCGGAATAACTAATGCACCTTGAGTGATGATTTGGTTAATTATACTCTCTTTCACTGGTTTGTTCGGTTACAAGTCTATTTCTAGAATTGTATATAAATACGCATAACTAAACAGAACAAAAATCTAACAAGTAATCAATAAAGATCTGTATTTTTTTATTTTCCACTATGTTCTGACGTGTTGTTTTTTGATGATACATCGTCCCACTGGACAGACATATGATAACAATATAGTTGTCTTACAAAGGCGGTGAAGTGAAAAACTGAAAAGGTGAAAGTACATTATTTCAAGCACAGAAAAAATTAAGTGTACGAACAACACGATCATTCATGAACAGAAATGATAAAATTGATTCAAGTGGAGGCAGAACATAGAAAATCAATAAACAATGTAACAAATACAAAACTATTATTAAAGTGAGCGTGAATGAATAAAGAATTGCAGTAGGTCGATTAACCCAATTTGGCCCACGAACTTCTTCAGAACTTAACAGTACACTATGATGAGAAAGGAAGGAACACATTTGCTACAGTGATTAATAACAATTGATTTTGTTTTACAGACAGATTAGCTTTCAGTTTGAATAGTTCATTCGACAATAACCCATGGCGAACGCAACTGATGTGTCTAAAAATCACCATTGCTTGCCATCACGTGATAACCAACGACCGCATGTTATCAGTTTGCTAAATTATCCTGATTATATGGCGCCAGGGCAATTGCTGCTGGTTTTTACACGGTTATGAATAACCCTGCAGGAGCATGTCAGAATTGTACATCTAACCTCGCTGTTTCGCAAAACAAAAAATTATGGAATGTTTTAGAAATGGTTAATTTTCATTGTTAATTTCTGAAGTTAGTATGTACAGGTTTTATATACTCGATCAAAACCATACAAATCAAAATTGATACGGCCCTTATGTTTTCATTGCTTGCTCACACTATGTTTGATTGTACTCCCTACTTTCGACCTTTCAAGCTCTGTTTCCTGCACCTTCTCCCGAGTGTATTCATCAAAATGTTGCATTTCTGTCAAAGTTTTTATCATTATTTTGAGTGGATTTATGAGAATATTTCCGTCTACCTAACAATCTCAGATCCACATCACTAAAACCACCTGGAAGAAATAGGCTGATAGAAGTGGCTACACGTGCTACCTCGACACATAGAACATGCTGGAAATACAAGTCTGCACAAGGCTACATATATACAGTGGGAACCTAAAGCCCACTTCAGGTACTGTTTGAACCCAAATATAGTCAGCAACGACAGCTAGCTTACGTACAGCATAACACTGGAATAGTGGCCGTTTAGATAGGGGGCCATTTTTGCAAAGTTCATGGATGTCATCTTAACGCATGACTACTTCCTTAGTGATCATGATTTCTTAAGGCTTCCTGTACCAGAAATGTTTGCATACCGCTGTCTTACAGAGATTTGTTACTGAGACCCCTCTTTTGAAATAGGTCATGCTTAGCAGTCATCGCGGTGTACACAATAAGCAGATGCAAGTATTTTCGCAAGCAATAACTCGGACCTACATACATTCTAATCTGTTTGAATGTTTTAAAATGCTAGATAATGAAACGCAGTAACAACATCGAGAGAATAGTTATGTTGACACTGCTTATATTGAGCATTCGACAAGCGAAATTCTGTCAGAGCATGCAAAAATATTGGCACGTTTTGGAACTATAAAGGAAGGCCGATGCACACAGAATACCATCATATATTGTAAGGTATTTTAATATCTTTGTAAGATAAGTATCTCAGAAAGAATAGCTGATAAGTTAAGCACATTTGCTTTTTTAAAAGGGGTCCTTAGGTAAGCACACAATATTCGATTTTTTCAAAACCGTCAAAGAGTTTTACAAATCGCCTGCTAAAGTGAAACCAACGAATGCTACATATTACACACTTGTCAAAAACAAATGTACACAAAAACCGAATGCACCAACAACGCAACAAATCACCTTCACTGTTGGTAGCAAATTGTGTGAGATAATGATAATTTGAACAATCACCTCCCAGCTGATAGATTCGAAGGAATTTATATGGGTGTGATTTGAACATAACTTAGTTTCTTCAACAAAAGCTGTTCGGTTGTTTGGTTCGTGGAATTTTGTACTGAAGACAAAACATGCTGTTATTTCATTATATTAGTCGCCCAAAAGCGTTTATGCTATCTCATGTCATTTGAGCACATTGATTAGATGGTCGCACATGAGTTTCCAGAAAACTATGGGAGACTTTGAAAATAAAGCAGTTTTGAAACTACAATTAGAGGGTTCGCAAAATGCTGCACAAAAATGCAGATTGGCCAAACGGCGGATGGATACATCAGAGAGAAAAATAAGGAACTTTATAGTTTTTTTTCAAAAAAAGTGCAAATAAAGTGCAATACGTTTTATTACCATGAATTTCCCCGGTTTAGTGATGAGAAGAAGCGCGTAGCAAACAAGCTTGTTTTCAGTGTTTCATCATCAGGCTAAATACAATACATTTATGTGGGTTCGACAGGAGTAGTACATCAATAGGGTGAGGGATGGTAGGCATCAATGTCAAGTTAGTCAGATTCATCAAGTGGTTTTGGCAAATCGGTGCTCCTACGTAACAGATCGATCCGGGTTATTGATACACGGCCACGGGAGGTTCAATACTTTGACCAGACGGTTTTGTGGATATAACGGAGGTGAATGTAATCGACACGCGATGTAAACATTTGCTCAGATGACACCGTATAAGAAGAAAAACAGTTCATATTTAACACAGCCCTTGAAAACGGTTATCCAGAACAGATTATAGCTAAACATATGCTAATTACCATTGCAAACCGTAGACAAAAAGTATGTCTATAATACGTTGCCTTTCAAAGGCGACAACAACGCTGAAAACAGAACTAGGAGACTCAACGTGGCACTTAACAAGACCTATTTTGCAGCTTAATTATGTATACAACTTAACTTCACTCCAGTTTTTCGTCCCGAGCTAAAAGATATACCGCCTGTACATGCTGTCTCTTTCTGTGTTCGCCGTTTTGTTAGTCCTTATGGAACAAGCTAAATAGGCCGCACAACAAGGCGACTATCTGAGCGCATGCGGGAGCATCTTCCGGCGTGGCTAGCTGGAGAATCGATGAAGACTTGCTCATCGGCGGTCGCTGCACATTTGGTCGGATCAAAACATGTGATAAACCCGGCCGATCCGTTGAAACTGATCTATCGAGTCTGCGGAGTGCAATCGAAATGGGTCAGAGGTCGCTTATTAGCCATCGCGGAAGCCATCGCATGTTGCTTACACTCACCTCCGTTATATCCACAAAACCGTCTGGTCAAAGCATTGAACCTCCCGTGGCCGTGTATCAATAACCCGGATCGATCTGTTACATAGGAGCACCGATTTGCCAAAACCACTTGATGAATCTGACTAATTTGACATTAATGCCTACCATCCCTCAACCTATTGATGTACTACTCCTGTCGAACCCACATAAATGTATTGTATTTAGCCTGATGATGAAACACTGAAAGTAATACATTTTTTATGCAAGTATACGAGGCCAACATAAAAAGATACGGAAGTAACTGCATGCAAGAACAATTGTATCTTCAGATCGTTGATTCACACGTCCATCTGTAGATTTGTCAAATTTTCCCAGTATATGTTGAATGTTTTATAGTGGAAGTTCAGTCACTGCAAAAGACATTTCACAGTTGTGTATACGACATTATCTGGAAAAGTGATTAATACAAAGCATACTTACCTGGTATGACAGAAATGCGGTTTGAAAAAATTAGTCAAGACTTACGTGAGTACAGAAGCATACGTGCCAAGTCCTCTTAACTTCAACGTATTTGGTGCACGTCAAACAAGAGAATATGAACTGAAAAACACTCACTCCAGCTCACATTTTTGTACAGACATATTAAACTTATTTAGCACAGCCGAAAGATTGACTTCGGACGCTCAGCTGCCTGCCACACTGATCTACATAGTTGACTCACAGAAACATAACTCCCAGCTGAAATAATTACCACAATAAGTAACTGCGTCATTGGCGCAAGTGTTAACAGGAGTAAAACTTCTATCGTGCGCTTTTCTTTAACAGGGGCTGACTGAACATTCTCTGAGAATGAAAGGATATGAATAAAGGTAAACAATATTCGAATCATATTGACTAGAATCCAAGAGTACTCATCAGAATTCGTTGTTTCGTCTGGCAGTTTTATGGATTTCTTTGACATCAGAATGAACAGATGTTGAACCCCTTGGATGATAGACAGGAGTTAACTGAATGATTGCTGTGTCTATTTTCCAGAGCGTTCTAAAAACCTGAGTATCATTCACAATCAAACGATTAGTCCTGAACGTTAGCGCACGATAATTCGAGCTCGCAAGAGAAGGACTGAGGTTTATTGCCCGTGTTAGAATGGGGCTGTCTGTAAATTACACCTTAAAGCAAAGTCGGTGATCTGTTATGAATGACACTAAAATTACATCAGCCATAATTCTCTAATGCTTACCGTTTACACTGAACACGATAAATGTCGGTATGATTCAAACATTCGTTTTTGTAATAATCACCGACTAAAACATAAACATCACAAGATACATATCGGCGCCATTAAAACAAACTTGCTAAAGGCGCATGTCTGAAAAAACTTGAGTGTAAAGCCAACCATACAAATCGTATCCATTTTTCTGCTCTAAAACAATAAAGCAGATCAAGACAACATTCGGCTGAAGTGCCATTTTTAAACAACGCTAGCATGCAAATCTTGGCTCCCATCTCGACTACAATTATTTTGCAATAAGCCGACATACTTTTTTCACCAAACTAATTTCCTGTGTAGTAATCATCATTTTCAACTTTAGGTTGATACATTCCCCACAACATTATATTCATCTATGTGCATATAGACATTTGAGTACGTTTTTTTGTCTATCTACAAGTATATATGAATTTGCACTCTTGCAAACATATATTTTATCATTGCAGAAACTTTAATTTTCAGAAACGACCCACTTTTCACCGAAATTTGGCGGGAACGTAATTGTTCTTGTCCGAATGTCACTCGAAAATGGTCGCAGTTGTCGTATATTTGTAGATATTTTAGTGGGCCTGTTTTGAAAGAAAAAAGACTCCAGTTTTGATCATGTTAGAGCTCCCTAGTAGTCCATATTCACGTCAAAGCCAGAATTCCGACTACGGTCACGACTTCGTAATACGATAATTCAGTCCTACTGAGTGTGAGGTCAGTGGTGCAGTAGCCAATTTGGTTGTTCCAGAGAATGTAGCCAAAGTTCTGATGCTAGATTTGGTAGGAACATTCACATTTGACGAGTTCAAACAAGAGTAAAACTCACACCTGGTGCTTCTTTTCAAACTGGTTCGACTGGAAGGTCTATGAGAAAGCAAAAATTGCGAGCAGTAGTGAGTTGTATCCAGCATAGTTTTACGCATTTCAACATAATGCTGAATTGTTTTTTATTCGTTAAATATTGTCCTACTTATGTTTCACAATAGAACTTGATTGTTGATGGCATCCGCTGTTCTTCTGCATCCGCAGAAGACCAGTGCCGTTCAAGCAAGATATATTGGTTCGGACTGCATCGCTTACTTCCTGGAGACATTCTGACCCACGCCATTTTATCCGATCAGCTGTACATAAACCGCGTCATACTTGAATATATGAACAAAATACTTCAAATGAGTGGCCGAAGAGATCGGACGGATTGTCAACCTCCCATACCCAATGTCTTTTTCGTATTCTGATGAGATGGATATAATGGAAGCAATGATTAAAACTTCGATGCCTGATGAACTAGCCATTTGGCATTAGATAGCGTGCAGACTGTTAATATGCATTCTAAAAACCTGAGTCATTTAAGGTGAAAGAAACGATATGCACAGCTTGACGTAACCTGTTACTTTGAGAAGGTGTGTACTGTTTTGATCCGGCAGGCTATGCTGACTAGGACACCGGTCCTTCCAGGTGCAACATTGTTGGACAGGCCAAAAGAGAGCAGTCAGACGAAAAGCGGTTACAATCATAGGATTGTATGTCGCACTACTGACCGCATAGGGGTTCTTAGGTAGCGAGGCACGTTCCTATGAGCATACAGCAGAATTATTTTTATAGTTGCAGCACTGCTGTCTCCCGTATCAGGAAGAAGGAGGTCAGAAAATGTATCCTCAATCAAAGAGCACTCCGATCGCCCAACGATTGACCGTGACCGCCAGCGCATTATCCAATACGGTCAAAAAACATTTGTTACCTCTCAAAAGACTGATGTAACTTCGAGTACATCCACTGCGCGCAGCAGTGCTCAGAATGAGACATCACTGACTTATTCACTGCGCCCTCGGGCTAGGCAAGCCTCTCACTGCCAATTGAGTCTGACTCCCGAGTCAGTGAGGTACCCCAAGAAAACCCTATATCCTGTTGTCTCGCAGGTCAGACGTTCGAGTCAGAGGCTCGGGGTGGGTTCCCTCAAATCAATCCTTTCCCGTAGCATAACCTGCCGAGAACTGTAACAGCACTAACCCAACACGGTTTCCCCCTACTGGTTCATCCCAATTTCCTCAGCCCGCAATATGCTTTCGGGCGATTACTGTATTCTGAAGCCAAGAAAACTGATAAACATTGGCGCCTTCAAGATGTGCACTCTCCGACGAGTCGGTCACCGAGCTGCTGTAGCCAGTATTACCTAAAACCTGAAGCTAGATGTGTGCTACGTGTCGGAGACGCGAGCTTACGATTCTAGTTCACCCCT
>JTDE01000517.1:242482-252590 GCA_014338405.1 Paragonimus skrjabini miyazakii | reverse complement strand
AAGCTCACCAGAAAACCTCCTAATAACTCACCTGTGCTGCCTGGTTTGGAGTAATATCAGTGGTCAGTTATTTGCATTCCGTGTAGGCGTTTCACATTCGGTACGTGAATCGTAAACGAGTTGGCCTTATGTCTATACGGCAAGTATATTGACATGCCACATCATCAACAACGTTTCTAAAACGGTTTCTACTTTGATTACCCATCTAAACAAATGCTAATAGGTAGATGAATTTTCATTGTAAACAAATGGTGACACATTCATTAGGCACCTATTATTCTAGGGTACATTGACACTTATTGGACGTATGTGGTAATTCCGCTGAGAAGAAACCGATTCCTGTCCGAAAACACGTTGTGTGCAATGCGGACATCTGTTCTCACTATGTGTACAGGTCGTCCGTCCAGTTTGGTGGAGTGCGTTACAACCGCAGTCGCCGGCAGCTCATCATCACGCCCTCCGTCACTCTCCGATCACTCACCATAAACCGTTGTGTACAAGCCGCCTTCTAAAAGTCCACCACGATTTCATCGTTCTACCGCTTGTTTTATTGTCTGATGTGTCATCCATATGTGCGAGCTTCCCGACAAAAGCGAATGAATGCCATTCGTCACGGACGCCTTTCGGCGATAGAAGATTAGTGTGCAGTGAAAAATCTAGGTTTGCTTCGGGCAACTGATAAGCTGAACGGTTTTGTTGCTTAAGCTGCACATGTGTAGGAACGTTCATTTTTTGGACTGGATAAGATGAACATAAACAATTTACCAACACGCGTGTCGTTTGCCCTCTAACGGTTGAACGAACAGAGAGGCCAACGATGAACAAAATAACGTAACGTGGATTACACAACTTCATTTCTCCAACAGAAACCGCAAATGTGCTCGACTGCTTGCTACTACTTAACTGCAAAATCCTATTACCTCCCATTAATCTGACGTCCCCAGACAGTTAGGTTGTTGATATGTCAATATTCTTCCATCTGCCCTGCCTGCAAGGGCTATCGGAAGTGAATGCACAAACATTATTAACGATGGTTTATCGCCACTGATTTCATTTCAAATGTGATCTAAGTTAGAAGTGCGTCAAAATAGGGGTGGTGAATAACTTATCACGAAGAAGACTCAAAATTATCTGTAGACGATTGGGTATCTGGGTGTGAAAAATATAGGTAAACAAGCAACAAACACATGCTCTCTCCCTCTACGTTTAATGCTCACCGACAACTTCTTATCTCATCACACTCAACTCTAGAGTATTAAGTAGATGAAGTTGATTATTTCCGACAGGAAAGCGGTCTGTTTGATATCGACTGTGATAACTGCGACGGTTATGATAACGATACAATAAAAGACCTTTCAAAATGAGGTTCAGACAGTCTTAGTTCGTCCTAATCTGAGCCTGACTGGAAGTCTTCCACGCAGACAGTGTTGAAACCCGGTCTTATGTGTCATTTTCATGTTATGGCTGAAAATTCGACGAGGTAATTGTATCCAAGAGGTTTGCGTATACATCAGAGACCTGAACAAGTAGCGCAAACAAAAGAATGATGTATAAGCCATCTCAGGCATTCTACATATGAACGTACATTGTGCTGCTGAGTAAAGCTGATATATTCCGCTCTTTGTGGAACAACAGTTATGAAGTACATTGATTTGACATTCCTTTACTTCAAAGAACATTTGTCGGGAAGCTAGTTTTATGACTTCAGCTTTCGTGGGAAAATCTCATGGAATCGATTTAAACAACATACCCTTACGTTTAAAGCTGATGTCAAGAGCAACTGCATTTCTGAAGCTCTTGATAAACCATTTAAATAGTCCTCGTCGGAAGAGGTGCGGAATAGCAAGATTCTCAGTGCCCCTGGAGTGTTGAGGTAGAAACCTTGAATTGTTTAGTAAACATCATCGAAATCAACAGCTTACGAAAAACAGCGAATATTCTGCTCAACAATTTTGGTTCACTAATAACCAACGTGGTGGATTTGTTGCTATAAAAGAAATCCAGTTTTGGAAAAACTGGGCTTCGGCTGGATTTGTACCAGCGATAGACATAGCACGTTCAAACGCTGCAAGCGCTCTACCAGCTAATCTGCCAAGCCACGAATGGAGCTCAGGTATTACGCACATGAACTTTTCCACTGACCCGTCCCATTGTCTCATATGGAATTCCCGAAGTGTTCCAGAGGGCTGACTGTTCCGAACAGGATTGCTGAAACATTTCAAGCAACAATCCAATTAAGCCACTTCTGAGCGCTGAAGTCGTATTACTAGTGCGTATGATTCAAGCATATGATTTTTTGAGAAGTTTAGATTTCCAAGTTAAAAAGAACAATCCGATTGGGTTTTCATGTAGTTCCACAATAACCCGCCAACCAATGTCCAACAATCTGAGTGTGATAGATGCAGCCAATCAAAATGTGAATGTGTGACTGTTCTTTTTGCAAAGATGATGAATCTCATTGTAGTCTGCAAGTTTCGTTTGGTTCTGAACGATATGACTTGCACTCGTCTGGGTATCGGTGAACGTGATGTATGTATTCAACGTTGGTTGCTAGCTCAGGTTCAATTTTCGCTTTCAACAACGTTTACTACTGCGAACGGATCGGAGACAGCAGACAGAAATGTAGATACTCATGCAGGGATCAATATTGATTATATCATTTGGACATGGCGTTTTACTACTGTTGTGGTACATCTAATCAGAAATCGAATTCGTCTGCTTGACGCGCAGAGAATGTTAGACCAATAGACCAGGGAAACTCGCGCTTAACGATGGTATGTTATATGGCTAAGGGAGAAAATTGAAGCCAGTTGATTGATTACCGCACGAGGTGACGACAAACAATATAGACGTCATAAATCGAGTGTCTGTTGATCGGCCCTCTCTGATTAATCTTGAAGAGAAGCCGGAAACAGTACAGCATCAGTCTATAACTCAAAGTTTCACATGACGGCATCATTACGGTATTTTCAGTTTTCGACGAGAATCAGTAATAACGTTTACGCGCCATCGTTTGCTGATTTCATTTCTCTAGATGGTTATCTCGAAAATGCAGTGTCGTATGTCTTAAGTGTAACATTTTAACCATCTGTGGGACATTTTCGGCTGTTTGGTTAGACAATGGAAAATTTATCACCCAACTGAAGAGATCGTGACGACCAACTGTTGCACGATTACGGGTCAAACAAAGGTTACATCACTATTATGATCTAGTTGATCAGTTCATTCCTTGACGGGAAACCAGGCCTGTATCAATTGGCCATGCATGCAATGGACCTGATGAGAAAATGACTTCAGATATCTAACAGCTTTCGGTGGATGCATGAGTTTGCGTGATAAGTAGTGATGGTCTGTTTTTTCATGCCTCAAACAGTTTAAAAGAATTGTCCTAAGTGTCATCTGACAAACCTACTGACCCCGAACAATCACAACCGTCCAACTGCTCCCTGTTGTAATGCCTACAACCTTCTTAATTTGAGGTGTGATTGATGAACCAGGTTTTGAGGTCATTTAGGCTGTGGTGAAACAGCTGTGTCCTGACGTGTATTTGCAACCATGAGTTGGCGCAAATGAGAAGCATCCCTTTACCCTACACGCCAACGACACTGCTCGCACCACAATGGTTTAAACGAACGTAATCAGCTGTTCAACATAACCGAACAGCGAAATATTGAAAACCAACTCTTTAGAAATTCACATGATGTGCCGTGTAATGTTCAAAACACATATATTGTCGTAAATGTTTAAGAGTTGGACTTCCTGTCATGTTATTCCTGCTACTTTAATTCACGTTGCAACGGGAACTTACGATGTTAATAGAGTATTCACACAGATGAATCTCAACTCAGAGTGAACGAACTTGTTATTGAAACACAATAATATTTTATATCATCATAGTTGTCAAGCGATCAAAATCAAAACAACTGGTCACATAATTACATCACGAGGTTGTGAACTGGAGAGCAATTAGATAACAAAATTGACCTCCGGAGGTAACGAGTTGACAATCACGATGAATAACCAGAAACAGACTGTTCACCGAAACATCCTTTTATTTCTAATAAACTCATATGGCTATTCGAATCGTTGAAACACAATAGTTTAGCTGACTGTCCAACTTGGATTCTCGCCTGATTCGACAGGGTGTCTATCACAAATATCCAACTGAATGAATGGTGTTCAAGTTGTGAATCAGAAAGGGACATATTCCCCTCAAATTATAAGCTAATTCGTCGTCAAAATCAACAGTTTATGCTGTTCAGTGTTTCAAACAATTAGCCTCCAGAAGTTAACTATTTCTTTTCCGTCTTCTTTTGGCAACCTTTGTCCAAAAGTCGAGTTTTACTATTTACAGAATCAGGTTGGGCCAACTCTTAGTCCTTCTGATCATTGAACCATGTGTTCGCCGGCTGTCTGTAGAAGATACACGTTCAATTCTTACACTTTTCATGTCTCGAAATTTTTTCGGTCAACTCACTCAATCCCATTTAGGAAAGTGAGGGGCATTATGTTATAGAAGTCAGCATCCGGTTGTCTTAAATATGTGACTTACATGTTTCTAAGTCTAGTTGTTCGAAGTCATCCGTCTTCACCACAGAGGTTGGAAAAGTCAGTATAGCCGTAGGTCGTATGTTAATTCGTTTCCACATAATAGCATCCGGCCGGCTTACGTAGACTCCTTGGCTTGCATGTAAAAATACGCAGTTTAGAAAAGATCATGTTGTCCCGCTTATCAGAAGACATCCAAATAGACCTTCCGAATAGAATGTACACGAAAACGATGTTTCCTTGTAGAAATGTCGATCACATTGTAATAACCCCCTAGAAATGCAAGCGATTACAAATATTTCCGAAAGCTTCTGTCAGGATTGTACTGAATAGAAAAAAGGCCAAACTAGATCATATGAATGTCGTTTAATCAATTATTCACTGTGCAAACAGCAGTTAGGTGAGTATTGAAGATGTAACCAACTTCCAGATTTTGTGAAATCTTTGAGTTCTTGAATATTTCTCGAGAGTGTTATAGTCACACATAGTGTCGGCATTAAATGTTGGTTTTAAATCTATCTCGTTCTGTATGTCGCATACCACATTGGGAGCTGTCAACGTCGACACAATTTTGACAATTGCTAATGGAACACATTCATTTTTAAAGTTAACAGACCCTGCCATACTGTGTACAGTTTCGCGGTTCACTTATTTTGGGCGCGTGTTCTAAGGTTTTCATGATTTTCTTGTCATTTGTCACCGTTTCCCAAACGTGCCATTAGGCTTAGTTGACCCAATGTAGCCAACATTATGGGCCATATGGGAAGGGTTAACTTGTCACCACATTACACGAAACCCCAAAACTTACTTCCCGCAGTCACACTCAGAATGGGTTTGTAATATTTGCTAAACCTGTCGAAAATTTCATAAAGATATCTGGACAAACTTCACTCTATTCGGTTTATGTTGACTGTCGAGTTAATCAAAGACAGGATGCTTCGTCTTGATTCTCCACTAATACATGTGACCACTCATGCCACTTACGATTTGGGGAGAAGTCGCTTTCTGCTAAGCTCGCAGTTCGCCACAGTCTACGAACGTGGTTTAGAACCAATATTGCAATGATAACTTAACTAGACTTAATGTCTTAGAACAGCTGTGAATATGTGTACAGGAAATAAGAATATATAACTTGCACTAGTGAATCAAAAGTAGAGTCAAACCTCACCAGGTATTTGACTTGAAAATATGCCAGTTTTGAAGGTTCAAGATAAGGCAAAGAGGTTCCTGGCCCACATGCCCAATCTATTACATCCAGATTGAACGATATTGGCAACCTTGTACAGTTTGTGAGTCCCATTACATAGATAACAAGGTTGTACTAGTAACTCAGACTGTTATTATGGGTGTGTTTTTCTGTCACTTCAGAATGCTACCATACTGACTATAAAACCGCTGAACAGATTGCTAGATACTGTGTGTCATTATAGATTAGAAGCCCCATCTGCGTTTGAAATCAGCTTGTTTACGGTTCTAGAAGCGGTAATAGAAACCTTGGTGTATCGCACATGACCATCTGCCTTTGTACGCTGTTATCGTTTTCGGTGATAGGAGTGTCTGCTTGTTACCTCGCCAGTTTTCCAGCTTTGAGTCAATCTCCGGTAGAGTATACCAGCAGGATGGCGTAAACTCACAGTCAGTCAAAGAGTTTACAATTTTTATTGGTCCCAATTTGGGTCTGGAGAAACTAAATCACCCAACCAAATATGTTTAACTCAAAGTTGATTCTAAAATTGTCGCTTCTGCAAAAAAATCCATGATTGTCAGTCACTAGTTGTTTTGTACACTAACTCCCTAATCGTGCTATTTCTGTCACAGTTTTATGTGCTCCGGAGTGTTATCCAAAGATCCAATGCGTAATACTGGATCACTCATCCGTAGTTCTAATCACTACAATCTGGCCTAGAATTGAAGATAATCAATTACATGGAGTATTCGGTATACCCTAATGTCAGCTGCACATTATTAAGATATACTGGGTGAGTCATCCTTTTAAGGGTCGATCATCGGTTCACATCACGTGAATGACAAACTGAAATGATAAGGAAACGCAACAGCAACTTCGAATTGGACTTTCTGTAATTTCAAGACCATTCGTATTTACTGCGATCTGTGTCATTCAGAGTAGTTGCCATCTGACCTATGTCAAAGTAAGCAGAAAATTGCTGGTAACTTCTTAGCGAATGTCCACATCAGAACTGAACCGGAGACCAATACGCGAATGTGTTGTTTGCTACGTTTTTGGTTCACACTTGACTGCACATTAACATCACGTCGGAAGGTTCAGCCGTACTTGTTTGTGAGTAGCGTCCCAACTTGGGAAAATTCACATGTGCTAGGTTGTCAACCGTCAGATCAATACTTCTTGTTAGGTTACAGCTTCAAGGAATAAGCACTAGGAATAATCGACCGCAGGACCATGAACCGTGATCTCCGTGCATCAGTCATGCAAGAATCGTGCTTAAAAACAAGTTATGATGTTATTCAAGTGGGTGTTGGGAAGCGAAATTAATGACACTGTGGTCGAGTTTAGTGGGTGGTCATTCCTTCGATCCAGACGTGCCATTCAGCATAAGATAACACTTTCGCATAAACGCTGGCCAACGGAACGTTCATGCAAGAGCATCCTTTGCAAATTCATCCCATGTGAAAACCAATCCCAACCACATACTTCTTATTTTGTCGGTTAAGCTTAACGTGTTAAACTAAAGCAACCTCAAAGAACACAAAAAGCAGACGTGTCAGTCACGCTTCAGTAGGCAAGAAATGGTGTGAACGTTAGCAACTTCACTATGCTACCTTTACGGTTGGAAGGACTACTTGTGACTCTGACGGACCGTCTTTCGACAGTCTATTTGTGAACAATACACTCGGTCAATAATGGCCAGAACTTGAAAACCGATTTACAGTAATACTGATTCATGTGAGGTATAATGAAAATACATGCAATACGGGAAACTTGATCCTGACGCACAAAATGTAAGTTTTTTCGACATTACGCCATATTAGCATAATTTTTCGGACTGTTATGTAATTTGGTCTGAAAGTTCGTTTGTTAGCAGTGGGACACAACCCACAGATGATCACAACTTACACACTTCAGATAGACGTCCCTGTTAGTTCAAAAGGCAAACTATAGGTCTTCCTGCCATAATTCGGCCTTTTCTGATCATCTTTTCAAGCACGTTGTTACTGCCTTGTCCCCATGTAAGCACTGCTAACCAGAGGCTATCTAATAGGCGTGGAGTTCTTCACCGACTTTTCAGCGGATCACCTACTGAGACGCACTCAAATTGGTTTGGTTTAATATCCAATCACCCTTATCAAACAGTCACATGTGAATTTACTGGATAGCCGACGCTAGAGAAAAAAGTGTGCGGACTGATTGAGAGACGAAGAACACAAACAAAATTATGACAACAGGTGGCTAAATATCGTGGTCATTGGACAAAAAGGAGAGATTACTGATACAAAACAAAACTGAAAACTCCGAAGTAGCCGGAAAAAATGCTTGCAGACCTTTGTTACGCTTCCGTTATATTTCTTAAGTAACGTCCTTAGTTGTGCAGATCCGGACATGAGTTTTAGCTCCTGATCTCTGTGAGACGAGTGTGGACAAACCGTTCAGTGACCAAATCACCAATATACTCATCTGAACGCCAGCACCTTTGCCGAACGGAAAACTGGTTGTTACTCTCCAACATACAGTTTCTTAGAGTGTGTCCAAGCTGCGCTTACGAAAGCTTCACGGCCAAAGACGTGTTCGCTGTATGCAGCATACCGGAATAAACATACCCCTTAACTTAACGTAGATTATGGGTTGGGTATACTTACTATGGTTGACCATAAACATCCATATTTACGTATTTTCCTTTAGTGCGAGATATCTACACTAAACATTCCATTTTTTTATGCAACAAAGTAACCTTTCACTTATAGCTCCCCGCTGTATAACTCATAGATCTAACTGCGGTCCAAACTACTTTTTCGACCAACGGGTACACTTGCTATTTCTGTTAAGAAAAATATGTTGATTGTCTTGAAAAAAGCCAATTTCATTCGTATGTGATGTGAAGCAATGTAACTGTTAAACGTAGGTGGAAATGGCAAAACTTATTTGTTGAAGCAAACGTGTACTCTAATTTGCAATAAGCTTGTGAACCGGCGTGACTCGTACCAGTTCTCACTCAGCGCCGCTTTCTCACACGGTTCTCTTAGTCCACTGTTTTGTGTATACATAGCACACGTTACAGTTTTGCGTTTACTTCGGATTCGCATCCCAACGTTTCAGAGCTTCTAACGTTGTGAATAAGAAAACTCAACTTGACCTGATTCACCAATTTTAAGCGATCAGTAGGAAATCAACCGTGTTTCGTTTTTGAAATATAAATTAGGATTCAAGTGTTAAAACAAACGTAACATGCGACTTTTTCACCGTTTGGTTCACAAGTAATTGGCGGAGAAAAGGTAACGACATCTACAGTCTGAAGGGATCCGGTGAGATCTGAAACAAAATATGGACTCGGTCTAAAAGTTATTGTTACCAAAAAATATGAAATTTCTGAAATAAAAATTGCTGAGGTTGGATGTGAGAAGGATAAAAGATGAAAGTATATGGGAAGAACTACATTGCTTATTTAGATCAACGTTCAAAGGTAGAGAGTTACCCAAATCCCACTACCAGTTTCGTAGTTGTTGCCATTAATCGGGTATACCTATTTGACGGACCTTGACAAAACAGTAGGTGCCAAGTTTGAAGTTAAAAGCTTAGTTGAGAGTCGGTTTTGTTTTTTGCCTGAGACTCACTGAAGTTTGTAGCTCAGACATCAAGAAGAACAGAAGAGTTATGTACGAAGACATTTCAATTAGTCTGAGGCCATTATATAATTTTTGTTTGCTTGCTCTTTAAATTTACAAAACGAGTGGGAACTTTTATGTATCTGAGTCTCAGTGGTTGAATATTTTGCGAATCTATACGTCTATCGACTGAGTCTTAACATAGTTTGGTAAGTTTTGTCTGATATTCCACGCGACTCACAACTAAATTTGCACGTGCACATTCACAGTAACTGAGATCAGAAGTTTCTTATGGCTGTTGAAAAAGAGACCAAGCCAGTGATTTGGATTTGTGCAGGAGAAGCCTCTTGGAACTTATCCGCAAGTTCTTCTATGAGTTCAAAGAACCTGTTTAGCAGGCAAAACAAATGAACATGAAGGACCAGTTGAACGCTGAAGATGAGATGTTCAGTTACACTTCGAAATATCAGTAGAACCAAAATAAGACTGACATACAGTCGAAACGGTTCCATCCAGCCCATGCCAGTTATCGGCCTACTTTCTCCAAATCAGCCTACTTGAAAACTCACTTACTCCGGGGCTCAATCTCCAAAGAGAACAGGACAAAAACGACTAATTAATTTCACAGTTGTCAGGCCAGCTACTTCGGACTCAGTGAATGTGCCCCAAATGGGTTTATTGTGTCTGCTTTTGGCGCCGGCGTCAACATTGGATGTCGGGTCCGTCCTCTGCGCTGTCTGTAACTCCCCGGGGTCATTCTCCA